>JANUFV010164535.1:0-13336 GCA_024757865.1 Epizoanthus scotinus | reverse complement strand
GCCATATTCACTCTCATGGCCATATTCACTCTCATGGCCATTTTCACTCTCATGGCCATTTTCACTCTCATGGCCATTTTCACTCCCATGGCCATTTTTCCACCATACTATCAATACAAAAATAGTTCAAATAAATACCGGATAATGCTCTGACCTGTTTAGAACACAGGCAGGAAGTTGTACTTGATAAAGGAATGTTAAACACGAACTGGTAGGGCTTTACTATCAAACAAGCACTCCCCCAGTCACGAACAACAACTGAGCATTATATGAAGCTTGAAAGACGGTGCCACACTTTATGTCACCTATATATGATCGTTTAGCCCAAGCAGGGAGAAAAGCGGGGGGGGGGGGGAGTGCATACGCACCCAACTCACACCCCCCCCCCTTGCGTACGGGCCTGCAGTACGGAGTATGTAAACTGTCAGTTATAAAGTTTATATATGATATTAAACAGCAGGAATCTCCTTGCTTAATAAAATCCCTAACAATATTTTAAAAAAACCCGAGTGTCAAGCTAAATATTTAGAGAACCCCTTCTCTAATTTGTCAAAATGTTCGATACCACCCCAATTTCCCCATCACCCCTCACCATATTTAATGACTGACTCCTTATAGTGTGAACAGTGAAGTTACTTGTGTTTTGCCTTGGACTGTGTCCGCTTCATTGTTTGTGATTTTAAGTAAAATATTTTTATTTTTTGCTTTGTCTATTTTTTGTTCAGGACGTTCTGATCTCTTGTTCCATTGGATTGCACAAGACAAGGTAAATTAAAATATTTCTCTGTTCCCATTGGAGTGTATGTGTGTGCATATAATATAGCATTGTAGTATGGCCTGAAAACCTCCTATTTAAATTTTCTCCCACAGTGCTTTTAAAGAATATAAAATGAAATTGATTAATATTAAGGCTGAGACTCGATCAAGATATCGTTAAAGTCAGTTGATCAATATGTGGTTTTCCTAATTGTTATCTTTTCCGTCAAAGAAGCTTACTGATGCATTATTGATTTTTGTGTTTGCCTTGTCAAAAAAAGTATTAAAAATAATTATAATGAATTTCATATGCAGTGCGTCGGAAACAGCGGTTGGCCGGAGTTGGAGTGATTTAGTCCAAGATTATTTATTTCAATAAGTTAAATGGATCTATACACACGATAGTGGTATAACTTCGCTGTAATTAACTTGCACGTGCATTTAGGGATTAGATCGTTTTCACACAAAAAGGTGTCCCAGAAAAAATTGATATTAGGCAAATATTTTATATGTTCTGTACAGAGCAGGTAAGCATATACGAATGTCTGAAACTTTGGAGCAATTGGTTGCTTCATAACCGAGCTATCAGACAAATAATATTCGACACATTTACTGTAATTGGTATGCGACCGCCATATTGGTGGACCAAAGTGATACACCAAGACGGCGGACAAAAATGTATTCTAGAAATCAAGCTGTTTCTTCCAATGACAATGATTCGGTTCACTTAAACCTTTAGTCATGACTAAATATGACTAAATATATGGATTTTCACGACATTTAGGAAATATGCTGAGTCAGACTGCCACAAGATTTAAAATACTGAAACTCAAAATCGAATCATCGTGTTGACGTTAAACTTTCATAGAATGCTTTTGATGCCCATATCTAAATCTTTTTAAAAGAACAGTTCTACAGGTATTGTAGTTTAGATGTTAGAGTTTTGACGACATCACGTGAAAGCGATCTATAACAAGTAGGCTTAGTCCTTGTTTTGAAGTAAAAATACAATAACAAAAGATGTTAATAGATTGCCAGCCATTCTTTAATGGAATAATCCGGATAAAAAATGTCCGGATAACAGATATCCGGATAAAGCAGTTTAATAGTATTTGACTAATTGCATTTCCAATGTCGTAATTCTTCCAGTTTTGTGTGCGTGGGTACATTTATAATATATAAATAAAATACATAACTCATGCTTAGTATTTGCTTACTAGCGGACATGTCATCATGTTTTAAGCCGATACATATATAGTATATGTGAATTTTACAGATAGACAAACAAAACATTCCTCGAAATAAATATTCAAACAGCAACTATATGTGAGACAAAGATTGGAAAAAGGGATGAAGAGAAGATTTATCGCATGTAAAGATAAAAGCAAATATGAAATATATACACCATATGCGCGTGACAGTTGTTCCAATCTGATCCATTCTTGATTCGCCGATAACTTGCTATATATTATATATGTTTAAAACAGTTAAATATCTCCAGGATTCTTTTTTACTTATTTTAATTTTTTAACTCGAAATTTAAAGGAAACTATTATATATTGATCAGGTGAAGATGCACTGTTTCATACACACGTTACTCAGGCAAACTAAGTTCAGTCTAGGTAGCGAATATCAGCGGAGTTTGATGGGATTTACTTCATGAAATATAATCAGCAAGTCTGTCTGATATGATTTCACGAAATAGGACTTTGAATCATAAGCTTCTTTTTTATTAGCTCGGAATTATTGTCATAGGTGCCAAAAGTTATCAGGTTCCAGTAATGTTGCCAATACTCCGTGGTTGAAAACGATTTTGTTTTAAACAAGAGCGTTTATGGGTACCTTTCCATATAACCCGCCTTGCTTACCCCATCTAAAATGTGTGTCGCCCCCAGTAAACTCAGCTAAAGCACGCCCTAATTTGATGTTTGTCCCATTACTCCATTGGCATTGGTTTCACAGACCGTATGAATCTTGTCATGTACGACGAACGTGTAACGAAATAAATCTTTGATACGGCTTGCCTCGAATATCTCATTGACGATCCTAGTGATTATCTGCTTTGTAAACGCAGCGATGAAACACTTGAAACACATGTGATCTGTCTCATCTTGCACTTGTTTATTAATACAAGTCAACACGGCCAAAACAAGCTAGAACATGCAAAGTACTTTGAAAATAATTTTCACAGAAATATTTCCTAAAATCTAAAACTGACGTTTAGCTACCTTGATTGCCCAAATGTCTCGTTAACCGAGTAATCCTTCAGATTCTTTCTGTCAAAATGAAACAAAACAACCGTTCTAGGTAGTAAACAAAACTACTTTCTCTAGTAAAGATGGTATTAGTAATTCGTTAGGAAATTGTTCGAGTCGTCAAGTTGAAGGTCTATGTGTTTATCTAAGTTGTAATCCCGACTCCACACACCATTGTGATTGCTTACACGAAACTTGTCAAAGTTGAAAAGTGTGCAGAAATACTGGAGCATAACGAAATATTATTACCAATTGGTATAAATTTGCCGTGTTCTATTTGGCGCACGCGATTTTAAGTTTGTTCAATTTCATTAATTTTGTTGCAGAAATAAAAAGGCTTCATCCACTATCTATTTGCCAATAGATATTTCGAGCTCGTAATCTAATTGTTAAATAGCCGGAAACATTAAAAGCTCCACAAATATTATCCTGAAATACGAGCTGATGCATCTTGTTTACTATATTATATAAAGGCGATTTCATTAAGGCGAATGCTAGAGCACGAGCAATATTGGTGATAGTGGAGAAAACTGATGAGACAAAGGTGAAGGCGGTTTATTCCCGACTGAAGAGTCAACAATGATAAAGATTTGAATACTCCTATCGCAAATATTTACAACCAGAACGAAACGCAAAATTTCGTTATTGTTATATAATTATTGATTATTATAGAAGCATTTGAACAAAATAAGTCATATGCTTATAATAGGAAGTTTGCAGTATAGTAAGTGTATGTTTTAAGTAACTTGTGTCAGCATTTGCCAATTGGTGAAAAGCTGAAGCTATATGTCGAGCAGAGAGTACTGCCTATGTGCAAGATGGCAGGATTTATAATTTTAGTCAAAATTATAGAACTTGTGTCTTGAAGGTTCACTTGCTCCATGAAAATAATGAACCCGTGATTGTATAAATTTATTCTAATTTCTTGGAGCAAACTTGCTATGTTAAACGTTTCCGTGTTTTCCATCGAGCTATGGTAACAAGAATACAAGTTTGGGAGAACAAGAAATAGCTGTTGTATTACGCGGCTAAGCCTGCTGTCTCAACAGCTATTTCATTTTTCTAAAACACAGTCGTTGGGAACACAAGAACAAGAGTTATATTTAGTTTAATTTATAAAGTATAACGCATGAAACCATTTATTAAGAGTTTTAATATTGATTTGTATTCCTTTACTGCAGCTGACGTTCTCTCGTGAAGTGGGAATTCTGATAACAGAGTTTTGTTGCTGTGTTGAAAGGTAATTGAATTGTTGAATTATTGTTATTATTATTATGTAGATATGAACGACATTACAAAAGAGCGGCTGCACCAAAGAGAATATCGCAACTGAGAATGTTTACCAGCTATTCGATTAGGCGGCACTTTCTATGAGCTTTTCGTCCACGAGGCGCCTTGCCGATTGAACTAACTGCTTATAGAAAACAACGCCGAATTTATAATGATATATTCACCGTATTATCCTTCCCGGCGTCTGGACCACATAGTGATAGGAAATGAGAGAATTGTACCCATTGAATCGGCATGAAATCCAGGAGGAATTGTTGTTAAAGATGCCAGGCTCGATAAACATATCAAAAGCATCTGTTGGTCCTCGTTTCTCCATGTCAAGGATATTTTCGTTCTTCAGAAGCTTCGACGTGTTCAGAATACTTCCGCTCGTATACTCACACACACTAGAGAGTAGAGGATCAGACCACATGTATCTATTGACCTACACTAGCCTCCTGTCAAATTTCGAATTCAATTCAAAATCTTCCTTCTCGTATGCAAAGCACTCTATGATCTTGCACCTCCGTTAATCTTAAAGAACTTCTGCATTACCGCTCTTCTCACAAATGAACTTCTTAAAATTCCCAAGTGAAGTCTGAAAACGATTCCTGACAGATCATTCAGCGTCATTGGACCAACGCTGTGGAACTCTCTCTCTTTGAAGCTACGGAAAAACCAATCATTGTACATTTTTTAAAAAATCATTGAAAACATGTTTTAGCTCATTTCTTAATAATTCTTAACATGTGTTTATATGTACTAGTTATACAATGCTTTCGAGTGGGATACCGTGCAATGTGCCACGCGTCACTTGTATTTTCCGTATATACACAAGCCTTTCCCACGAGAAAGCATTGCATAACTAATTTATGCCTCACAGTGAAAAAGAACCAAGAACCACAAATGGTGCCTATGGTTTGTTATTATAGTAATAATTTAATACTCGAGTTTAAAGTCGAAATACACTTACAAATATGAAGTTAAATCAAAATGTTCGCTTTTTAACACAATTTAGATTAAATTTAAAGCAAATAGAACATTTGCGCCGGACAGTATTAATACTTGATAACCATTTCTAAAACTGGTGCTACGCATAACATTATATAACATTGCTCATTTCGTGCATGAAACTAATAAACTCAGTAAATCAACTCGAAAGACTTTTCTGCACGGTTCTTGCATGGGTTACGCTGCTTTTGAACAAATTGCTCGAGTTCATCATTCATAAATTGTTGCCCAGTTCTGCCACGTCTACTAGTATCCTTCGATGCAAAAAGTCCATTTGAATTAAGATATTCGGGAGCTTTTCGTGTACTTGTTCCATGTGGATGTGAATTGTACAGATAGACAAACAAAACATTACTTGAAATAAATATTCAAACAGTAACTGATGTTTGTTCTATTGAAGGTAAATTGTAGATTGTGTGGCCTACGGTGGTTACGCGCCGCACGTACACATCTTTTGGCGGGAAATTAGCTCGCTCGCGCAAGTATACATCTTTTGGCGGGAAATTAGCTCGCGCGCGCATGTACACATCTTTTGGCGGGAAATTAGCTCGCGCGCGCACGTATACATCTTTTGGCGATAAAACAAAAACGGACGGTTACGGCGGCTGGTACATGGGAAGCGGGCACACTGGGCAAATAACGGAGATTTCATTCGTTGTATTTGACAAGCTAGGTATCGTCAATTGTATGTGCCGATCGCTGCGACGGCCATACAAAATCGCAAGAGCGGACACACTATGCGAGTTTCGCCGATCGCCCGCGACCTGCGTATGAAAGTCGCCTGGTGTGTCCCTGACTTCAAGCGTGCTAAGCTCGTTAAGCATAAAACTGTTCTCACTGGCAAAAATATCTTTTCCCTTTTTGCCCTTCATCACACAACGTTTACTAAATCCGGCTGTATCGGTCTATTTGTTGTTATTATTTTACAAATTATTTTACAAATGGTGAATGTGCGGTGCTTTAATCCAACCGAAATCTCTATTTGAACATAAAACCTAAAAACAATTTTAAACGACATTATTTTGTATAATTATAATTAGAATGAGATTTGTGTACAGAGTGGTCTGCGGCATAGACAATAACTACTTCAATCACCTACTTGATATTAAATATCTAAGATCTCACTTAGTGAAGTTTTTTTAAAATCGCCAATATTTTTTGAAATGCCGGTCCTTTTAACTTTCTAGTTTGAGAAATAATGCTTTCTGTTTTCCTGAACTTCAAAAGAAGCCGTTCAAAGGCTCCCTATTGTGGGATAGAGACTGGTATAAGTTGGACCATTCAGTAAAACATGCAGACCTTGGCAGACTACCATCAACATAACTTCTTATTCATTTCGACATTGTATTCGAGGCTACCACGCATATAACGAAATGTGGGATGCAGCTGTTGGCCAAATTCTTCATTGCGAGGTAAGTGTCAACAATTGTGTTAAGATTTTAGCACTGAAACTGCTATCCTGCATGACGAGAGAGTTGTCCTAATGGAATATTGTTTTGTTTTGTAGCACGACCCCCGAGACACTCGTGCTGTTGTATCTAAAGTGAGCACAGGACGACACTACAGCTGGGAGGAGAGATACAATGTATCGTGGGTCGTACCCCAGACTCTTTCACATCTACACTAAGAACCAGTAAAAATGTGTTCAGGCTCAGTGTTCTTATTATTTTGACAATTACAGGCTCAAAGTGTTCTTATTTTGTTCGTATTGGCTGTGTTTTTAATAGGCATTTTAACTCGCATGAAATGTCTTTAGGTTCTTGTTTACACTGTTTCAAGATTGTAAGAATTATTAGGAACACTATATTATTCACTTGCTGATTGTATGTTGTGTCTCGTGGTTTTTCTCCTTGTTCTTATACTAAACTCTCACAAAAATTTCGAATAAAGTTTTTTTCCAGCCTCAGTTTGTTCTTAATTTTTTAGGCAATTTCAGCCTGAATGTTCTTATTAAGTGTGCTCTTATAAAAAAAAAAGTGTATTCCACTTGTTTTTAAAACATGGAGGACATATTCCAGTCATAGCAACAGGAAAGCGAAGAAACAAAGGCATCGGTTTAGACATTCTGGCATCCTATGCCTTTCAACACAAAAAAGCGGTCAAAAGTGAAGAAGTTGATGGAATTGATAAAAGACAAACAGTATAAACTATAAAGTAATATAGATTATGCGACGACGGTCCCCTCTAGCGCCATTGTACAAATAAGATGTTGACAAAGAACTGCGGCCATTCTGTACAATTAGCAACTAATCACATGCAACTCCACCTCCGTGATGACATCCGAGTATAGTTTACATTTGGGTTTCTGGTTTGTGTTTATTATAACGGGGAATTCGTTAGATTGGGGTTCGTTACAGCGGGGTTCTGTTCCATACAATTTACTGCAACTTTTATCTCGAATGTCGTTCGTTATACCGGGGTTTCGTCTTACCGGGGGCTTCGTTATACCGTGGATTTCGTTGTTCCAGGAGTTTCGTTATACCGGGGTTTAGTTATACCGGGGTTTCAGTCGTTATACCGGGGATTTCGTTAAACAAGGAGTTTCGTTATATCGGGATTTAGTTATACCAGGGTTTCGTTATACCGGGGATTTTATTTTACCGGGGGTTTTGTTATAACGGGGTTGGTTATATTAAACGGGGTTCCACTGTGTTATAATCAAGTCACAAATGACACATTTCTCAAGCGAAAATAGTGAAAATTATTGTCGGTTTAAAGCTAATAAGCCAAAGCTTTCGTCTTGTTTATAGTTGATTGACCCTAACATGTTCTAAGCCGAGGTAAATTATTAAAGAGATATCCGTACCGCCTTTGTACCGTATGGAATAGAACTGACGATGTGGACGTGACAAGGCAAATGCGAATCCATTCACAAAAAGTATCTACTGAAGCGTTCTGGTCCTTTATTACACGAATATTTAGAAAGAAATAATAATAAGTGTAACCCTCGAATGATTTCCTAAAATGTGCCACAAAATAACTAAAGTTTTTAGATTTTTTTAGCTCTGGTAATGAGCAAGACTGGCCAGTATTAGTCAAAATTTTGGCAGTCATTAAAATCACCTAATTTGTCGTAGTGTCAGCCTCTCATTTAATTTTGTATATCGACACTTTGAGTGGCGTCTGGCAAACGCTTCTCTTCGACAAGAGATCCGACAAGGAATAATCAAAGGTTTAGTTTTGTGTTGCGTAGTCCTCTGGGTTTAAATGGTTTGGAACTAGTACAAGTGTTCAGCGGGACATATGTTTGCATGGAATACTGATTTGATGAAAACACTTGTACTCGCAAGGGGCACGTACTTTATATTTCAACTTATTCAAAGTCTTTGGGCTTGCTTTTTCACTTTTGTGTGGATAAAAACAATTATATTGCAATATTGCAATGTTAATAGCGGCATAAAAAGAATAATAACAATCGTCCTTCAAACTCAAAGTCATTGTTAGCGACGACCTTGGAACCCTCGGGGCAGTTGTCAGGAATTGCAGATAAGTTTGTTATAAATATAAGTTTACTATCGTGCTCGCTTTTTTATTAAATATTTTTATCTATTGCACTTCACAGTGCCACTAACGAACGCGGTTTCATCCCAGACTTACTCCATTTAATTCTTAAAGGATTTACCCGACAACTTTGCCTCGTACGTGATGTTTTGGCACTGAAAATTCATGAATACCAAATAATGTTTAGTCACTAGGATAATTTAATTATGTACAAACCGGTACGTATGACTAAAATATTCATAATCTCAGTGTGTGTCTGTACGCAAACAGAATTGTTCTTGGATTTCAACACGTAGTTTGCTTTTCACAAGCGTCAACCTTTGACGTTCATTTTCTGCAAGAATAGCGAACAATACTTTGTTTGCCTCAAGACAAAATGTAAACTTAGACTTGGCTGTAAAGTTTAGATTAATGGACCGATTAATTCAATAGTGACTGAACCATAGCTACTTCACAATTTCATCTAAGGACATGTGACAACTCCCGCAAATTTAATTTAAATTCATAAGTATAAGATAATGAGAATTTATTATACCAGATTTTCGATTTACCAGAACATGAACAACGCCAAAATGGAACCACACAGATCCTAGGCAAAATACACTAGCAATAATAAAAATAACAATATCACTAATAATAATAACAATAATAATAATAATAATATTTAAAACTTGCTATATCTTCAGGGGACCAATCCAATTTGTCGAGTAACAAATTAAAGTAGGAATATCATTAATTGGATATGTATTTAAGTGTGCCCTACGGACATACTCAGCACTTTGGAAAGTTCAGACAGAAGTAGAGAGTGTACGTTCTTGAAATGTCAGAGTAATCCGATAAATTAACCCCGTCGACACTGTATACGATAGAATCAGCGTGAAGTTCAATCGTACAGAAGACGTACACGACCGAACGTGTCAGCAAATACTCATTGAGCAATAACGGATCACCCACTAGAAATGAACTGTTGTACCACTTCAACGCCGGTTCTCAGATCAGAGACAGAATCTATCCTTGTCTCAATCGTGAATATCACGTTTTCTATATGTGGAACATTTGGAAATTTACTTGTGTGCGCGGCGATTGTACGAAGTAAGAACATGCGGACAGTCTCCAACGGTTTTATTTTCAGCCTTGCAGTGGCTGATCTGCTGGTTTGTATGATATCACAGCCGATGTATGTGGGAACCTTCTTCGGGATCCGCGGCTACAGCTATGAAATGGTGCGCAAAACATTGACCTGGATATCCGTTTTGGCCTCAGTCAGCAATCTGTGGGCAGTAACACTGGACCGTTTCATAGCGATCTCCTCACCCCTCAGGTACCAGGAAATGCTTACCACAGAACGAGCAGCATCCGTGATCGCTTTTGTGTGGATAATTGCTGTGGGTATGGGGATCGCATCGACGTTTTATACTCCAGTTAAATCAATCACGCAGTTTTACATACTCGCTATGATACTGTGTATATTACCTCTTTATGCTCGCATCTTTTATATTGCCCGTCGACATGCTCGGCGCATATCGCAGGATTTGGCGCATGTAAAGAGACTTCAGTTTGCCGCATTTCAAGTCAAGCGCGAGAAAGACAATGTTGCAGCGAAAACAGTTGGCTTAATCGTGCTCGTCTTTTTAGTCTGCTGGTTGCCACTTATTATTCTGCCCATTTTCTACCGTAGCTTGGTGTCTGGTGCTGATAAGCGAGCAATCGTTCGAGCGTTTACTTGGGTTAACACTTTAGCTCTCTCCTCATCAGCCATTAATCCCATCATATACAGCTGGAAAACGGAAAGTTTTCGGAGAAAGATGAAGCAAACACTTGTGGTGTATTCTCTGCCTCATCGATTTGCCAGAAATCGTGCAAACAGCTCTAGCGTTTAAGAGAACCAAGTACAACGCAAATGACAATCATCGTACAATATCAGCGTATGTTCAATTGTATATACCCCAACAATACGGACTGAAATCATTGCTGAGCATAGCCAGAAAAGGAACTCGTCGTTGTACTCGTTATATTAAAGGCTGTTTTCAGGTGTCGACAGGCGTTTAAGTTACAAAACTTCATCAACGAAAGATGTGACAGAAAAACATTATACATATATAAATATGGTTCTGAAGCGTAGACCTATTTAGTCATCAAATGGGTGACTGTAATATACTTTAGCTACATGTTATCCTAAATTAATTGCGAAAACCCCGAAGAAAACCCACCAACCGCGCGGACATCTCGTGTACGTGCTCGACATTAGATCTTTATTCTGAGTGGCTCTTGACAAGACACACAACATGTTCTCACCCGTCAACATGGCTGTCGTGAATTGAATTTTCCAGGTTCGAATTTGTATCATTTTGTGTACATGATTATTTTGAGGCTGTTTCGAAACTACAATTTGCAAAATATTGCTCTTAGTTTAATTAAATCGGTAACTACGGGGCGTGTTTTGGACTCAAACAATTATGAGCCGCGCTGCGAACAGCCAGACAGCGCTTCCCACATCCGTTCTCATTTTCGCGGTTATTTAACCAATGCACTCTAACTGATGGCTATATGCGATGCATATTTTTAAACAACAACACGAAATACCGTTGAAACCATTAGCAGATAAGTGGTTAACGTAATGATGATTAACTCATTAAGGATAAGGATACAGCCGAGCACGTTCTTCAGCCTTGTAAATATAATCCTAGATAGTCACTGTGATTATATCTTATCGACGCGTGACCTGTTGACCACAATGTTTGTTTTGGAAAAGGTAAACATAAATGCAAAAAAAATACGCTATAATATTGTGAAAGTTGACTTTCTTGTCACAACTGTAAAGTGTATGTTTCCTTCTCAAGCGATCGTGATAAGAAGACATGGCTTTCGACTTAAATCCGACTTTTGTTAACGCGTTCAGTTTTCTTGCTGTGTCACTCAATAATACAATGCCATACAAAACAATGGTAACTAGGTCACGTGATAAAATGGCGGTCAATAACCTTCTTGAGTAATTGGAAATATAAATATAAAAGACAAATATAATAGATTAACACCAGTTGTCTTTCTTGTGAAATATATGCTGTATATAATGTGCTAAGACAATTTTAAAACTGTATAAATGCGAAATGGCATTTGTTTATGTCGTTTGAACTGGTCCTTAATTATTGGCACACTTGGCTGTTAACACGACAAGGAAGCCAATATACAAAGTCGCATAATGATATTTTAAAATAAACTGCAGGGTGTTATGTTTATTATATATTTTTTTCGCCGGTTGAGTTGTCGTTGCGATTAGCTGCGATTGGAAGTATAGTATCCTTTCGTCAGCCTGCTTTGGTTCTTTGCTGTGACTCGCTTGCGAAATGCCAGCTCTTCCGAATTCCACCCTCCTTGCGAAAGCGTTATATATTAACTACGAGTTGATCAATCTCTCGGCGACGTAGAAAAGCTACTGTTAATGCGGGAAACTAGTCCACCAGAATACAGAAAGCTGGTTACATTGTCTGTTATAAAGGTAAACAACTAGACCAGCAGTATAAACGTGAAATGATTGCACACTGTATTGATACAGACGGAAATAAAGTTTTCCCTCAGACTATCTGCTTACGGCGTCAAGTATGTCGTGGTACTATTAGTAATAGAGTTTTTATTTTGTCCTTTTTGTTCTTACAACGGGTAATATATGAAACTGTGCTTTACAGGCCTATAGAGAGTAAATTTCAAGTGGAAGCTATCAAATTAGGCACAAACTGTTATGTCACAGCTCCAAGTATGTCTGTTTCAAGAATACTGAGTCATTTAATTTTATAATAAAATACAACGTGAAATCAAGTGACGAAGGTAAAATACAAACAATTTCTTATTTACTTTAATCAAAACATTTATAAAAAGTCAATGCACTGGAGAAAATCAGTGCGCTGGCTGATGATAAACTGGGTAATAGTAGCCATACCCAGTTGTGTTGTACATCAGTGCTAGTAATCTTAGTAAGTATTCATTTCTGCCAAGGAGTAAGCTTAAGAACGCTGGAAAGAAAAGAGTATTTGTTAATATAAATTCTGATTTCTGTATTCAAAAGAAATAATGCAGTTTAAAATAAAACGTTCAAATAAATTGGATTTTAATAAAAATTGAAAATGTCGAAGAAGAGCATCGAAAAATCGTTCTTACATTTCCAGATTTCTGAAATATAAACGACAAACATATTGGCAGATGCATCATAGAATCATAGCATCTATTGCTACGTAGCATTTGCCAAATTTTAATAAAAAGAGATATCACAGTCTTCGACTTTCATTTGTAGATTTTATCGTTTATAACTCTTTGATACGACTCTTACATAGAAACGTCAACTCTTATCTAGTTCGTCGCCAAAACCTTTCATTGTATTCCAAGCACGAAAACTATTTGACCACACCTATTGATAGTCATGGCCGGTCGGTCGTGACTGAAGCCTAAAATAACCGCTTGGTCTTCCCTTGACCTCTCGCTGAGACGTGTGTGCGTGTAATCGTGCACGTTTCCACTAGCTCTTATTCTTTATTAGGCAGATTTGTTTTAAC
>JANUFV010164202.1:0-13349 GCA_024757865.1 Epizoanthus scotinus | reverse complement strand
CGAGCACAAACGCTACCCCAGAAAAAAAATCGTGCAAGATGAAAAAGCCGCACCCCCCCTAAAATATCTAATGGTCCGTCCCTTACGTGGACGCAATTGTGAGCTGGATGAACACATGTGGTAAAGTAACTGACATCGGCCTTACCTACAACCCAGAATACAAGAGAGTGGAACCATATAGTGGAACCATTCATGGGAATTATCGTTTGAGATTTTTTTAGACTGTTTTTTGTGAATTGGCAAACGTTTCTTCCTGTATAAACAAACTCGCGCAGAAGATAAAATTCTTACAGCTTTTCTCCTATTCTGAAAGATAAAATGTGATTGTGTAGCTGCATCTATTCAGTGGTGATCAATAACTGTACTCGAGCATACACGGAAAGTTAAGTGACTAGAAGTTACCCTGTAACAATTCAAAAGTGTAGCGAAAAATTGACCTGAAGTTACTGCAAAACAGTGATCGTTCTCATACTAGAAGTCGGATAATCCGTATGGACGAACTCGGGTAAGCATTCGTTTGATAATTCGTCGGCATACGATAACCAGATAGCTCGTCATCAGACAGTTCGTCTGGACAAATAGTCTGTCTATCTGCCCTTATTTATACACTGACACAGGCAGATTAGCTGACAAACTAAGATGGATAATGCGTTTCTAGTATAGTCAGCATTCATTTTCATTAACATTTTTGTTCAGTAAGCAAAACACATATTTTAATATGACAACAGAATGTCAACCTGTTCAGTGGGCGGAGTCTGTGTATGGCCCGCAGGTTGCTGTGGTAACGGCTGAGTGACAGGCTGCAACGATCCTGATCTGAATACTGGAAGTGAACTCAACTGCGCAACAGACATCTGAAAATCTGGTTTCTGTGGAAAAAAATTTAATATTGGAAGCTTTCATGAAGCAAAGAGTTAGGAAATTACACCATGCGCTGAAGTTGGCAAAGTAACAATTGATAGCACCAAGTGAAATCTGACGGACTTGGAACTTCGTGAAGGGGAAATGTTAAGTTATAAACGCCGCGATAATATTTGCTCACAAAAGTAATCTTGACAAAATAGTTTACACATATCCGACGCATATTAGGGGAGTTACGGACAGATAAATAAAACACCGCTCAAGGTGTACAGTATATATAATACAAAAATTACAATTATAATAATAATAATAGCAATAATAATAAAAAAATAAAATAAATAAATAATAATAATAACCGTTTTTATACGCATTTTGCAGAACCTCGATGTGTTTACAATAAATTTTAAACATTAGTTAAAAGTTAACTAAAAATACGTATTAATCATTGTACATCATAACATTTCGTACTAAAAATACCTATTCTAAACTCATTGTACTGCATATGGCAACAGTTTGACCATACTTAGTAACTATGACAACACAAAGCTTAGCAAATCAGTGCTCAGCATATCTGATTACTAGTTCTTGTGAAGCGTAGCGTGCAAATGCAAACTTACGTCTGTAGTTAAAAGCCGAACGACAAGTCCGACAGTTGCCGCCTTTCCCAGGCTCGACTTCAGGTTGGTGCCCTTGAATGAGAAACAAATCTGTTAAAATGCCACACATTCCTTCATAACTTTGACTCACTCTTCAGTCTCTTGATACAGCCTTCTCACCAGTGTTTTTGTACAGTCATATAAGACTTAAATAAATTAATGGGTAATCTAGATATGCTTCACGATGTAGTATATTTGTTTAACATTCACCATATAATGTTTCTCTATTCAGCTCCGTGGGCCCAAACGCGCTGAGTTTTGGGCTCTTCTCGGGAAAGGCAATAACTTTTTAGAAGGGGAGATTTCTAGAGTAGAGCATAGTTTCAAAAGTGTGGATCAGTCAGGTATTTCTGGTTTCGTACGATCTACCCAGCAATACACAACCGGAATTACGTAATTGGCGGCCATTTATTACTTGGCTGTGTGGAATGGAAAAGGGATGCATTGTGAGATTTGTCAAAGGGTCATATTGTTATTGCGACATTTATTACCAGTCTCAATTTAGACCATAGACCGCCATAATTTAACATATTACTTATATGAATTCATCATTCATTATATGTTTTCAATAAACCATTGCTCTTTGCGAAACATCTATTTATAACTGTTTTTGTGCTATGAAAGCAACATTGCATGTATATAATCAAAGGAACACGTTAGAAATTGTCTTTAAAAATTTATTGAGCTATGGTACAATTGCCAGCGGTAATACACATAAACTTGAGCCCACAAGCTCCGTGTAGAATTACCGCATAACAATCCAACATGGCGCCGGTGAGATCGAACGAATACTAATCTCAAAGCAATTTCTGGCGTGTTTGCTTTATATAACTGAAAAATTATTCTCCAGTGTTATCATTTATCTTTCTGTAACATGTGTAATGGAGAATATGCAGCAGCGCTATAGCGTGAACACACACAGAGCTATGTACACACCTCAAGTGGCAGATTGACCAGTCTTAGGCCCAGTCTCCCATTCTCACGCTTAAGGCTGGAGAGAAGAGACTGGTCCAAGCTGTGATGTGAGTAGCCAATAGGGTTTCTCAGTTGCCAACGATCTGGATTGATAGCTGAAAACAACGAAAAGGAATCGAATTAACTTTTTACATTTGCAATAAGTTTCATTTCGCTGCGGGAGTCCCTCGCTCGGAGGGACTTCCGCAGAAGGAGGGACTCCCGCAGCGAGAGAAATAAGAGAAGCTGCATTGGAGGCTACACAAAGAAAACAACGGTGTTGCTGTCAAATTTACCTAAGGACGCTGGGTAGTACTCGACAACCAATGAGCTGGCAGGTGTAAACAGACTAGACTCTTCACCGGCAAAGTAGAAAGGCTGATTCCATTGCGGCTTCTTTTGTGATTCAGACGCCACTGTCACCTAAGGTTAACACAAGTAAGACACATATCTAATTACCTTGCAAATTTCACCCATTTGTCAATGACAATGTATATTATAATAATTACACTTTCCTCGAATAGGTTCATTAACTGCTACAAAATTCATTAGTTTATAATTCATTATCCGATAACAAATCCTGCTATTGGACAGCTGTAATCGGACACTTGAATAAACCAATCACAATCCAACTTCTTAGCTTACTGACCAATCACCAGCCAGATAATAATTGCTATAAATAACACCAACTTACCAATGGCAAACAACCATTTTATAGCATTTTAGTAACATAATTGATATTTTGAAAAATGAATTTCGGCAATTTTTGGCTTTATTTATATTATTTTTGAAAGTTGAAAGTTATCAATCTTATATGATTGACGACCGAATTGGACTCCACTCAGTCCTTGTACCATTACTAATTGCAGGTAGCTTACCACGCACGCGGCTATTATAATCTGACAATAATTTCGAGGAACTTCGTTAAAATAATGGAAATCAGTGTCGCTAAATTAATATATTAACGTCGTTGTAATTAATGTTCAAATAAATTAACGCGCAATACAGTTAACATGATTTTCTACAATTTATGTTGATTTTATGGAGCTTCAATTTCTCATAAAAAGGTAAGAGAAATGATATTAAAGTGATGAAGATCTAGTTATTTAACATTTTAAGTTGCTGATTCATGGCATCATAAGGCAATCTTATACATTTAACAAAACCAAGTTGCGTGCTAAAATGATACGAATAATAACAGAACTTCACAAATGCTAAAAAAAATGAAGCTAGGAAGACAAACTGGAAATCAGATTGAGTTAGGGTGTACTGTGTTCTATGATAAGTCTCATTCTTCTGTGTCAGGTTCAGATGATGTCAAAGCATGATCAGCACTAGATTTCAAATGAGTCTTGACATAACACTGAAGAATTGCCAGGCATTTCCAATTATCTAGACCCCGAGCTCAGGGTCAGCAGTATCACCCTACTGTCATTACTACTCACG
Organism: Epizoanthus scotinus; assembly: GCA_024757865.1. Lineage (NCBI taxonomy): Eukaryota > Metazoa > Cnidaria > Anthozoa > Zoantharia > Epizoanthidae > Epizoanthus > Epizoanthus scotinus. Next base: position 9,432 of record JANUFV010164202.1, on the reverse strand, counting down.
CGATTGTTCTGTGACCTTATTTGTATATCTCACCTGCGGTGCACCACTCATCTGTGAAACTCCCGCCACTGCAAAGGAGGCTGGGTGAGGGGATGGAAAGTGGATCGTTGTCATGGTAACACCCGCGGGTCGCGGCTGCTGTGCAAGCATACTGTCCCTGAATAGCGATAAACATAATAATAATAATAATAATAATATATATAATATCTACGACAGATGCGCTGTTGTTTATTACATTTCAATTATATAAGTTTAACAGCTTCCATTGCATCACTTCAAAGATTCTAATGTCAATACATTTCAACCACTATTTCAACAATCATCATCAATACCGCTTTTATCGCAACTTAATGCTATATAGTCACTATACCAACTCTAGTAGTAATCGCAGAAAATATCGTATTCCTGGGTGAACAAAGAATTGATCGTTTTCTAACATGTAAATCAGGTGCATTTTTACAACAAGGTGCAACTCTTTCCCACGCACTAAACGACTTACCTGTACTGACTCCATTCAGGAACCACTCGTGCAACTGCTATCAAGGGGCCCATCTGATTTGCAATGGTCCCTTCACAGCCACATACCATCACCTGTAAAAACATTATCTTCGTTAGATTGCGCCACTTTTATTTACACGTACAATCAGCGCAAACGTTTATCAATATCTTATCGTCCGAACTATCAAACGGAACTGTCTGCCCGTCATATGAAATTCTCTGTAATGTTTCAATACTGTGGGAATCATAACTGTAATTCACCTCTATGCCATATGTTGTGGCCTCTTCAGCAGGAACCTCCAAACTGTCCTTCTTTACGATAACAGTAATGAAGAGCCTGACATCGCTACTTAGCTCTGAACTAGGCTGCAATCAAAATTGAAAGATAAAAGAATTAGTCTGCCTCAGCGATTAATAGGTCAGATGCATTTAGGGAAAAGGGAAAATACAAGGTAAGTCAACAAACAGCAATGTAATGGTTACCATGTTGTAACAGCAATGCAATGGTTACAATGTTGTAACAACAAGTTATAATTGTGGTAGGTGTAAACAGAATGTCACAAAATATATGAGAACCAAGAGATTGTACAGTGGGTAATGTATAAAAAATGGACTGACGTACTTTAGCAAGACAATGAACGGGCAAGTTTGAACAAGAGAAATGAGAATACAACTGTAGGAATATTTGAACAAAGGAGAAGAGATTGAGAGAGCAGATGTAGACAAAGGAAGAATCATTGGATGAGAGAAGGACGAGAAGAAGGACGAACTGTGGAACGTTAGAACAGTTAGCTAGTTGCCCCAACATTACCCCAACATTGCCCCAACATTGCTCCAACATTGCTCCAACATTGCTTCAGTATTTCCTTTGTTCTTCTAAACGTAAGCAGCATGCGCCGTCTGAGCTTGTACAAGTACAACATTTGTTTGACACGCGCACGCACATATCCAGTTGGTACAAACCTGCACAAGCTCCAGATGATACTGGTGGAAAGGTCTCAAATGTCCGACTGGTATCCTAAACTGCGTGAGTAGCTCTCGGCTGGGATGGTCAGCAACTGTCAGGATTATCTCTATGGAGACCAGTACAGAAACTCCTCAGTGTTCGCATTATACTGAGTTACCTTCATTACTAAATATTAACAAGTATGAAAACCACAATTGATATACAATATTCAGTCGCCAAGTACTAGATCTCCCTCGAGAAAACACCTCCTCTATAGAAAATTGAATTTGAAATAAGCAGCTTCTCGAATAAGTGTGGTAGACTAGTATATGAATAAACTTGTTTTTTTATCACTATGTCAGTGAGCAAGACAATGTTGGAATAATCAACTGAAAGTTTATGTGTTACTTTTTTCACCTTTGGAGCAGTGGAAAGCTTAAGCTGACGTTTCCAGCCCTTCATCAGAGCAAGATAATAAGTGCCTTCCCCATCTCTTGTCGGCACCAGTAAAAGAGAGAGGGAATGTACCATGGGAAGAACTAGATATCGAGTAAGAAACATGGCCTAGCAACACCAAATAACTCCATACAGTAATCCATGCAGACAGTAAAAGCCTTATTGATATCCTTATTTCGTTTATATGGCCCATTATCTTCTTAGTACAAGAAAACAGTGAGCTCCTGCCCCGTGTTGTTGATAAGGGAAACATTGAACAATCGAAAATATGGAATTCTAAACACTAAGCCTCGCTTACATTCCAGTCTCAAACGCAATTCATATACCGTGTGGGTATTCACTGATTCTAACATCATTTACTGGATCATTCAGCTCCAAGGTCTCTGGAGACGTCTGTTAGTTTTATAATTTCATTTTCATTTCAGATAGCCTGCATTCTCTACCAACCCCAGGGGCAGATCAAGAACACTAATAAGAGTGGGGTGGAGTGGGGTGGGGTGGTGCATTCTGCTGCGTGTTCTCACGAAGCTACTGTTGATGTGCAGACAAAAGAGCACCACAGACTCCTTAGTACCCCTACATTTGCTTCTCTGCTTCAAGGAATGCTGACCACTGTTCCTAGCGTTGTTACAAACCTTCCTGTCTAGCCTGGCCCTCTTGGAATTCCAGCAGCAGGGCCTCGTCCCATGCAGGTGAATGAGTTGGCTGTATACTGGCATGAGTGACTGACTGGACCTTCAGTTGATGCTCCTCGTCTCTTCTGGTTGTCCTGGAAACAACAGTATTCAGACAAAATAAGCTGAAGCAACACAAAGGGGGTGGACACAACAGGGTAGACCATAGCCTACGTGTCCTTCCAATCCCAACCCTAAATACAAACCCAAACTCAACCTAAATGCCAAATTAATACAAACCCAATCCCATACAATTGCAAATTTTAAACCCATGCCCTAATACAACTTCAATCCCAATCCTAATACAGCCATAATCCCAAACTATCTAAATCTTAAACATTTTACGTATCAATATAGTCTAGTTTTTACATATAAATTATCCTAGAGTTTTCCAAATATATTTAACAGCAGGTTTTAAACGAATTATCCCCAATGTCTATTTTTCCCCGGATAATTGTACTTTACACGCGAGTAAGGTCTTCTCACTTACGCGGTTACGTATGGCTGCGGAGCTCGCCCATCTGCCTTGGCTGGCAATCCCACAGCAGCATGCACAAGTATGGCTACTTCATACTGGTCCTCCCTGGCAATATAACTACCACATAGGTGAATCAGGGGGGCCACCGAAGATGTGTTACCAAGGGCACGATCAGGTATCTGCAAAATTAATATTTTAGTAATTAGTAAACTGGACACTTACAAATATTCATTCATTCCTATTTTACAGTACTGTACATGTTGCTACGAGTTGTAAAACACTTTTCAGCGACGCTTCTCATGAATGAACAAAAAAGTGGATTGAGACATGACTTTCTAATATACATTACAGTTGCAACATGTCTAGTAAAGTTAGAGGGTGTTTTCATGAGAGCGGAATGAATTCAGACCGGGAAGAATTCAGTTCGGTGTCCCTACTCGTTTCGGGTGCTGAACCGGGATGAAAACTCAGCCCGATCTGACTTCAGCCTGGTTCGGCAGGTTTTCTCGTGTAAACGAAAAAATACTTTGATTTGCTTTATTTTGAGCATGCTAATCACTTATTGTTTTTATACCAATCTCATGTAAATAATTGACAACTGACTACCGTTAAAATATAACTAAACTAACAGACTAACTAACTAACTAACTAACTAACTAACTAACTAACTAACTAACTGTCTAACTAACTAACTAACTAACTAACTAACTAACTGTCTAACTAACTAACTAATTAATTAACGAATCAACGAACTAACGAACTAACGAACTAATTAACAAACTAACTAAATAAATAACAACTGACTAACTAACTGACAAACTAACAAACTAACGAATTAAAAAACTAACAAACTAACAAACTAACAAACTAACAACTAACTAACTAACTAACTAACAAACTAACTAACTAACAAACAAACTAACAAACTAACAACTAACTAACTAACAAACTAACTGTCAAACTAACTAACTAATTAACAAACAAACTAACAAACTAACTAACTAACTAACTAACTAACTAACAAACTAACAAACTAACAACTAACTAACTAACAAACTAACTGTCAAACTAACTAACTAACTAACTAACAAACTAACTAACTAACTAACAAACAAACTAACAAACTAACAACTAACTAACTAACAAACTAACTGTCAAACTAACTAACTAATTAACAAACAAACTAACAAACTAACTAACTAACTAACAAACAAACTAACTAACAAACTAACTAACTAACTAACTAACTAACAACAAACTAACAACTAACTAACTAACAAACTAACTGTCAAACTAACTAACTAATTAACGAATTAACGAACTAACGAACTAACAAACTAACTAGCCAATTAACAAACTAGCTAGCTAACGAATTAACAAACTAACAAACTAACAAACTAACAAACTAACGAATTAACAAACTAACGAATTAACTAACTAACAAAGGAACTTGCGAACTAACGAACGAACGAACCAGCCAACTAATTAACTAAGTAACCAACCAACTAATTAACCAACTAAATCAATTAATTAATTAACTAACTAGCGAACTAACTAACTAATTAACTAAGTAACTAACCAGCTAACTAGCCAATTAACAAACAAACAAACTATCTAACTAACTAACAGATTAACTAACCAACTAACGATCTAACTAACTAACTAATCAACGAAGTAACAAACTAATAAACTAACTATATAACAACTAAAAAAACTACTTAAATTTCATCTATTTTCTAATTACTAGAGCTGTACATTTTATTACACACATGCACTTCTGAATAATAACACCTTTCAATCCTATTTAAAATAGTTGAAAATTGGTACGCTATTTATTAAAAAATGCGGGCGGGAGAATTTGACTCGGAACTCACAGTTTTTCTATACGATAAACGTTTTAATCTTGAAAGCATTATTAATATTATGTCTATATAAATAAAAATGACAATAAAGTTTTTGCAGTCTCGTTTGTTCTCCATATGGGTTTTGGTGTGGATTAACTGTGCTTCCTAATAAACGTCTAGATCTTCAACTTTGCATCCTCCTTGCTGTTTCCTAGCTAAGATTGACATGATTTAATGAGGGGAAAAAGTGAGTGTTTGTAATTTCTTATTTCATATTCCAAAGACGGCACTCACTTAATAGAGGATAAAGATCTTACTCTTCGGGCGCGTTTGTTTGGTCTACTCCAAAAACGGAGTATTCCTTCTGGAGTAAACAAGAGTAGAACCGGAGTGAGAATCGCAAATCGCAAATCGAAGTGATACATCATCCTGGTTGGGTAACCGAGGTAGTGTGTTTCAAATGACGAGTGTTGTTGTCACCTGGAACTAGTTATAAATGGCGGCACGAAAGCACTGACTTAGGCAGACGCAAGAGCCCAAACAAACGCGAAATCCTCTCTTGGAGTACTTCTAAACCGGAGTACTCCGATTTACTCCACCTCCAGAGATGGAGTAAAACGGCGTAACTCCAAATTCGGAGTAAACTGGAGTAAGCCTCCCAAAAAAGTGTTACTCCGTTTTCGGAGTATCCAACAAAACGCGCCCTTAGTATAAGGTTACGATTGCAATCAGTGCAACTGTGATTGACGGAGGCAGTTGAGGCTACAACTGTGCTTAGATGTGTATGATTACGACTATTGAAATATCAGAACAAGGAAATATCCTTTGGATTAGAATGATGTGTTTGTTGTGAGATTGGTCACTGCTTACAGTTTTGATTCCAAGTGGAATGTAATTATCAGGAGCTGTACTTGGTCCAGGGGCACTCAGCTCCTCTGGCACAGACAAAGGTTCCCTCTTGATGGCTTGACCTGTGGGAGGACAGGAACATACTGTCAAATATTAAACATTTGAAATAATGTTTCCCTTTATTGAATGTATGTAACCTTCCCCTCCCTGTATCTAGATATGAACGTTATCGTAATGGTAATGGTATTACATTATGTGTAATATAAATGTAATTACGTTAAGTTTTAAAGGTAAATAAAGTAAGTATGAATCAATTAAAAAATAAAATAAAAATAAAAGATATAAGGAAACAATTTTGGTTAGTCTTCCAAAATTACATGTATAGTCCAACTGCACGACATCAGACGTTTAGTACTAACAAGAACAGCAGTACTCGTGATCGAAGATTGGACGTTGGTAGGTTGCTCCAGGGCAACAGACACTACGACCTTTTCCACTACAAAACACCGACAGAAGCATTGTCATTCCTCTGTGGATGGGCAAAAATTATTAAGAGGCTCCAGATTCTACTACTCAACAAAGGGAGGCCTGTACTATTAACCACACTGTTATCATTCCTAGGGATATCGCTTATTGCTTGACATACATTTCAAGGAGACATCAGAACCTCTTGCTAGTGTCCTTTTGATATTTAGGATAGCTGGCACGATAGCGTGTCAAGACTTTAATACGTACCAATTGTTACACCTGTAGCTTGTATAAAGTCTGATAATATAGTTTGTACAAATTGAATAGTTTTTAACAATAAATAAACGTCTTGGAAATTAAGTTTATATACTATCCCTGGGATATTTTACACTTGCGATAATTGCTAAAGAGACACAGTACCATACTATCCCTGGGATATTCTACCTTTTCTGATCCACTTGCTATCTACATGCTCGACCTTTTCGCGTCTAGCTTCCTTCGTTTGCATCACTCTGGCCTTGGCTTTGAGCCGACCTTCCAAAGCGATTCTCTTTCGTTTCTCTATCTCTTCTTCATCTTTGGAGACATACTCATGGTCAGCATTAAACTGGTCTTTCTCCATTGGTATATCATTTACTAACGGGAGCGCATTTGTGGCAGCTTCAACTGATTCTTCGTGATCTCCCTGCACACCTTCTTTATGTTGTATATCTTGATAACTTGCCATGTACAGGTTTGCTAAACTACCAGCTTTCTCTTGTCGCTCTAGATCAGAAGTACATAAATCACTCTGAAACTTCCCATCATCAAAATCCCAAACGCTTCCATAATAAGATACTGGACTTATGTCAAAACTTGGGCTGTACAAGTTAGCTAAGCTGCCAGCTGCCTGTTGTTGCTTAATCATACGTTCTGCTCTGTGCGATGTTGAAGCATCCTCACGGAGTGAAGACAACATTATGCTGTCTGAAAATGGCTCACTGAAGTTTATAAAATGTTCAACTAGCTCCTCTGGCTCTAGTCCAGATATCCGAGACTCAAATCCACTTTCAAAACACAAGTGTCCAACTGGAGAACAATAGTTAGCTAAACTTCCAGCTTTTTCTTGTGTCTGTAGTTCGCACATTCGGTTCTCATCTTCACTCTCCAACGAAGACAAATCCGATGTTAATGGCATCCAGTAGTCCGAGTTTGGGTTGTAAAAATTCGCCAAACTTTTCGCTTGTTCTTGTTTCTCAAATGAACTAGCACTACCTACACTGTGAACTGGTGTTGCCGATTCTGTGTGTTCAAACGCTTTCACTAGAACTATTTCTTTGTCCCTCTTGCTATTCTTTCTCTGTTCAACGCTTCCTACTTTGAGTGTACCTACTAGGAAAATGAGAACAAAGCTGTATTTATTTATTTTTTCATTTATTTATACTGTCTTGTATATTATTTAGCTTTATACCACAACATAATATTCAATAGAGGGTTGTCACACAAAAAATGTGCAAGGAAACACAAATATTAGAACAATGAAATGAAATGTTCTGTACAGACCAGGTAAACATATACAAATATCCGAAACTTTGGAGCAAGTGGTTACTTTGTAGCCGAGCTATCAGGGAAATAATATTGAGACTTTTACTGTAACTCTGTAATTGGTATGTGGCTGCCATATCATGCATCTTAATTGGTGTACAAAGTCTATAAATAAAGATGTTCTTTCGATAACCTTTAGTTATGACTGTGTATGTCACATGTAGGAATTACAAACTGGCATCACACAGGCATCAGTCGTACACATGAAGGCATCATATCATAGACACTTGCATTATACACATGTACATTGCATACATACATACAGGCATTACAGTCACATGCATCACACACTCACATCACATGTAGGAATCACAAACAGGCATCATACAGGCATCAGTCATACACATGAAGGTATCACAGACACATGCATTATACACATGTATATTGCATACATACAGGCATTATACAGTCACATGCATCGCACACTCACTTCACATGTACGAATCACAAACAGACATCACATACAGTTACACATCTCAATGACTCACACATGAACAATTATAATGTACATCAAATATGGACACCTTTACTTGGTGGAAGACTATCCTTGTCCTCTTGTCTCAGTGTTACAGAGGCTTTTAACACAGCAATATTAACCCCAACTCCCTCAGCGTCCAGCACTTGGTTAATTGGCAACTGAGTCCGGAAATGATAAAGTTCCTCGTCATTGGAAGAATCTATCTCTACTGCATCAAATGGTCGAGGATGAACGAAGAACGCACTTTCTCCGACTTTTTCTCCTTCAATCAAAGGATTGTCTGGTACTTGAAAGGCTTCAATCGTTAGTGTGATGTTTCCATTTGCAAATGCTGTACACATAAAAAAACAGATCAAGGTATTTCAATTAGTGATGCAATACCCTGAACTTGCCTTGTCAAAGCAAAGGAAAGGCTAACGCTTTTCAACAAGTTTTTAAAAATAACATTAATCCTAAATTCTTCTTACATAAGGTTTATCCAATTTCCTATCTCAATAATATAGAAGTTTTTAGGTCAATTGTCAGGCTTTTTCAGAAGATTACATGATTAGAAATATTTTAATTAAACTTGATATTTTCTAAACTTTACAAAACAAATTTTAGTTTAGACTTCAAAGACATTCAAACAGTAAAACCTTTTCACAAAAGTCAAAAATAAAGTTTATTTGTCAGTAATTATAATAATAATAACAATAATAATAATAATAATAGTAATTATGATAATATCAATTATAAGGCCAAATAATTGGGGTCTTCCATCAATATATTTTTTAATATTGTTAAGAATTCTTCATATAAAAAGAAATAGAAAATCTGAATAGACCATAATTAAGAAAATTGAACCAGTAATCAAATACCTCCCCAAAATAAAAGCCCAGAACTAGATGGCTTTACTGAGGAATATGAAGAAACATTTAAAGAATTAAATCAGTCCTTCTCAAACTCTTGCAAAAAATTGAAGTTGGTGAGTGGGTCTCCTAGGAGGATCTGTTTTATACCCTTGCCGATATTAGAATCATAAACCACAGCCCTGCTCTTGTACAGAAGCCTTATTTGGCTTTCTGTCCCGGACTCTGTAATTTGTGTAAAGTATTTATCTTGGGGTATAAGGCTCCCCAAGAGCCAATCATCCTGTCCCTTTCTGTCCTGGACAGAAA
>JANUFV010163980.1:3359-13374 GCA_024757865.1 Epizoanthus scotinus | reverse complement strand
TCAACTGTAGGAGTTGATGTTATGCTGTTCGCTGTGAGGGTGGTAGGTTTGAGCTGACGTTTTGAGCGTTAGCCCTTGACGTCAGAGCAAGAGAGTTAATGATGGTGAAATGTGTATTTTTATGGAATTTTGTTAATGTATGCAGATCGAAATTGAAGTAATGCCATTAGTCGAAGTTGCGCCAAAGGCCAAAGTTGAATCGAAGTTACGCCATTGGTCAAAATGAGTTAACTTGATTGGCTCAGAATGACAGGGAAAATAATTACGCAAATGAGAAGCATTCATGACTTCCGTTGGGTGCTAAGGTGCCAAGTTTGAAAATGAATTTCTGTTATTTGCACTTTCTAGTTTCGTTGTTGCCATAGTGCAGTGAAAGTCCATAGATAGTCATGTGTTTCTGTGTGTGGTTTGGTACATAGGTTAAAATGTCTGGCTACTGGTTTTGCCAGGTCTTTGTCGATGCGTTTAACATCTAATAAATGTTCACGGAATCCGGTCTCCTAGTTTGCATCCTGTTTCTCCGAGGTAGATTTTGTTGCAAAGGCTGCAAGTAATACAATAGATGACATTGGAAGAAGTGCAATCAAAGTGATCATTAATTGTATGTGTGCTTTTAGTTCCCAAAATGGAGTTGGCAGATTTGATGAACAGACAGGTGTCAAACCTACCACCCTCACGGCGAACAGCATAACATCAACTCCTACAGTTGATTAAATCAATCTTAATTTGACCTACTCGCCCACGTAGAATCCCTAGTTTTTTTCAAAACTAGTCCACCAATATTTCATTAACTGACTCAATTTCATATTTGAATCGCCACACCAAGCATGTGCGGTGATACTTCGAAATAGACATTACTTAGATTCAATCAGCATTACTCCATTAGAACTTGGTGTTATTTTCACGTACACTGTATGTCTTAAAGTTCGCTTTATATGCTATAATTTTGAAATAAGAGAAAAGATCAATTTTCAGTTGAGAAATAATTCGTTTTGTTTGAGTTGATGCGATTTTGCTATTTTTCAGCGTAAAACAATTTGTATTTCAAAACATATTCACAAACAAACACTAAGATTTACAGACACATATCTGATTAACAAAGTACTTAGTTTATAACGAAGCATAACATAGCTTTGTCAATTGTGAAGATGTTTGAAAACTTGATAATTTAAAAACCTAATAAAACTTGTTGTCTTTCACGGTTGGAGAGTTTACGGGTGGCAATACGGTATTTTTAGTGTTCAAACTAACAAAGTAAATGAAGTGATCAACGTTATTCTTTGTGAGTTTGTTTATTTGGTCTATTGAACAACTATGCTTTAAAATCGAGGTGAATAGTGAATGACAGAAAATGTATCGAGCTGCGAAGCATCAAAGTAAATTCTCTAAAAGTCATTATTCACCGAGATTGAAGAGGCGACCTCCGAAAATTGGCCACAAATATAAGAAGTATATTTTTTCAGTCTTATTCCAGTTTAACAGGGCTCTGGAGTAAAAGAAAATTGTGGTAGCTAAGTGACCGATTGTTTATTAGGTCCAAAGGGGACGCTGTGGTTTTAGAAGGGATGGGGGAACAATTTTTAAAATCACTTGAAAGAGGGGTGTACATGTTTCAATTTCTAATTGGAAACAGGGCGTATCGTTTCTAGTTAACACTTGTTGACGAGGTAATATTTTCCATACACTGCATTTTTAGAAAACCACCGCTCCCCCCCCTGCTTGGGGGCTATAAACGATCGATCACTATTAGGGAACATCAAGTTTCACGCATTAATACTTATGATAGGGTGTTCAAATGTTATGCAAATGTGTCTCGCTGGACAGAGAAAATATTGGTAGAGTTATGGGCGTCAATAATTATAGTCCGATCACTGTCACGTTTAACTTTCGCACGTTACGGATTTTCACCAATTTTATTCCACAGTCGCTTTCATATATACTGTCCGTAAAAACATGAAGAAATACTTAAAAAAAATTGTTTTCACTAATTATTTAATAGCGAACAAAACTGTATGACAGCAGTTGATATTTTCTTTTATAACTTTGCTAGCTCGTCGTTTTGTTGAACAAACATTGCATTTGTTACCCCCTCTTAGTCATAGTGAACGCGTTATTCCGCTTTATAATATAGCACTTAGTTTTGGAAGTTCGGGGTTTTAAAATCGTTTGTTTTTTGGCAAGCTGGATTCTGTAACTTAATCTCTGCATTGTGATTGGCTGAAAGCTAGGTCTATATCTTACTGTACAGACCTCGCTATACGGGCTTGCGGACCGGCAGCTCGACTGTTGGTTTTGCAATAATAATAATAATAATAATAATAATAATAATAATAATAATAATCAGACGGTTTTTACCTAGTTTGTTACTTAGATTACTTTAACTTATACACTGTATGGTCAAATGCAAATATCTGTATTAATTTTTATCTATCTATTTACTCTGTTATGTCACTATCCAAACACTACTAACATTATTATTTTGATTCCAGGTAACAGACGCGTGATTCAGCACTCGACACGCATCAATAGCTCTACTTGTCCTGATCGTCTTGTACCAACGTACGCAGTCCTCTTGTCCAGCTCCAATCGCACAAATCAGTTCACGAAACTCCACGATGGGCCCATTAGCCCCGAGCAGTGCAATGCAAAGTGCTGCAAACTGCATGACTGCTTGCTGGCATTCCTTGAAGATCGACAGTGTTACGGTGTCATCTGTCGTGGACACCAAGGCTGTTACCATGGCTACCCAAGTCCAAAGGGACGGATAAGGGTGTCACTTCAGGTTGCACTTGTGGAGAGGAACAAAGGTATGATGGCGGCTTATCAATTTTAGACTAACATAGATATTAATTTTAGGTGTTTTTAAATTATACAAATATTGTAAATCAAAGTGGTCTTTAGCCGCTGGCTATCCTCTATCCACTTGTCTACATCTAAAATATATAGCTTCTTGGCCAAGCATAAATTACAATACTTTGTTCCAGTATTAAACACTAGCATGTCTAGCAGTTAATTTTATAGCTAATTCCTGAGTCCTGTAATTCCCAGATATATTTGGATAGGGCGGTGCTGCTAGCGAGTCTTCTGTGCTTGAAAGATGAAATGTGGCGGCGATGTATACGCGTAGCGCATTTTAAACCTACACTCTTCGATATACATTTTGGTCTCCTGGTTTGGTATTGTCGCTTGCACCTTGTACACTTGAAGTATTTAGTTAAAAGGATCCTCTCGTGAAAAAATATTTTTTCACAGGTGAAAGGGATATACTTCGAGAGTCTGAAAACATTTTTTGTTGTGCGGTTGCTAAGCTGTGATGACAGTAGAACCAACCTCCCGACGTTTTTGTTTAGAAATCGTTGAAAATGGCGTATCGTGCTGTTGACTGCCGATCCCGTTAAAAAAACACAAACAAGAAGCTGTAACATTTCATTTTCCTCCTGAAAACCATTCAAGAATTCAAAAGAAGTGGGTTGATGCTTTAAATCACCATTAATTTTCAAGGATTTCCAAACAAAATGGCGGAAGAGTGGTTCCACTGTCGTCACAGCTTAGCAACCGCACACAAAATGGCAGCCTTCAAATTGAAAAAGTGTAATTTTGACGACTCGCTGCACAAAGACCTTACTGTTTTAAATCAAAAGAAGTCGGTTTTCATACTCTCGAAGTATATCCCTTTCACTAGAGGATCCCTTTAAGCACACTCCAGCGATGGAACACGAGTCTTGCTTCCTGACTGCAGTTGCAATTCTATATAATTACAGTGTATATGTCAGACTGACAATTAACTACTGAATTAATTTTGGCACATAATTATATTTATTTGACACACATATTGCCCAAGACTAGGGGAAGGATGTCGAGACTTCGTCGTCATCCATTTACACTTCCAAAAAGTAAAAACGGATAGATTTAAGAAATGTTTCGTAAATAGATGAATTTTTTAGATATATTTAGTATTCAGTATTTAGGATTTTAACTGCTGATATATTATTGTAAATGAAAATATTTGTTTTGAATGAATTATTATTATTATTACTATAATTACTATTATTATCTATTCTATATTAGGAAACCAGCATCAGAGTGAACAAGATAGTGAAGACCCAGGGGAGCTGGGATCAGAAGGTGCAGCTACTCTTCCAGCTGCCAATACACATGATAGCACACCTGTCAACACAATGGAGCTTGCAGCAGGAACAGAGCTTGAGGATCTTGGATCTGATGATGCAGAGGAATTGGAAGGCAGAGAACCTTTTACCAAAGTAACTAACAACAACCTCCAGACACAACCAGTAGATCAACGCGTGAAACAGAGAAAACAAGAAAATCATAGTCTGCCCTCAGCTTCATTCACAACCAAAGGCAAGGAAGAATTCAAACCAAACAGTGCTAGAGATGAGAGAAAAGGTGACAGGAATTCAAGTGCATTTGCACAGAAGGCAACAAAGGCAATAGTTAATGAAAACTTGAAAGATTTAGGATCAGAGGATTATGATGAAGAAAATACCCAGATCCCAAAGAAGATGCCCATTTATTTTCCTTTGAAGCTGCCATCAAAGCAAGAACAAAATATGCACAAAGTAACAATGAAAGATAATAATGAAACAACAAAAGCTGTGCAAGAACAAAATATGCACAAAATAATAATGAAAGATAACAATCAATCAACAAAAGTTGCTAAGCAACTAAGCAAACAACTGTTGACTGGAGAGCTGCATAAGGAATTCAACCAAATGAAATCAGCTCCCGTGCACGCTTTGAAGATTCGTGTCAATAAGCAACTTAATGTCAAGAAAATATCTGAAGCTCATTTGAACAGGCCCATTACAAATACCTCGAATGTTGACTCAACAACTACAAGCAAAAGCAATCAAATTAGTGGCAATACAAAAAACAAACCACAATTCATTGACATAGTCAGAAAGCATCATAAATCGGTAGAACTAGAAAGCATTCATGGCCATTTGGAAGATCTAGGCTCTAATGACGACGACTTAAAAGCAACCAACTTAGAGAGAAACTCGACAATTAAACAATACTCGACAATGTCAAGAAAAAGTTTGAATACTAAAACTAAAAACCAACAAACTAAATCAAAAACAGTCCAACGACAAGCTGGAACTAAGAATGACAACAATGCTAAGTATATCTTGCACCAGTCAAGACGTAAGTCACCCATAAGAACTGGAAATACTTTGCAACAAAATCGGGTTATTGTTCCATCAATTAGGAATAATACTTACCCAACAAAATCTTTGGAAAAAGATAAGAATTTGTTTAAGAATGAGACTGGGAAAATAACTGATTCTACACATTCGGTACATCCCAAGCTTCGTGCTACTTCAGGCCATGTAACTAAAGTTACAAAGAACATTCAAAGGCAAGTTACATCATCTGCTGATGCTCACCTTGTGACACAGAATAAGAAAAAGCCTGAAAAACTAAAGAATCAAAGATTAAAGAATAATGTGAAACAACCTTTGGGGTTTCACAAAAGGAGAATGAAAAACTCTAAAACATTAAAGGACACAACACAACAAGAACATAATATATCAATGGCACAGAAGATTCATTCTCGATTATTGTTAAATGGAAACCACCAAAAAAATGCCACAGACAGAAGAACCTTCACTTTAGTCTCTCCAAACTTGAAACTACAATCACAAGCAAGAGGTGGAAAAGGTGGTAAAACTTTGCTTAGCCATCAGAATAATGTAAAACGTGTAGAACACATTGGTGTTGCTGCCAAACAGAAAAAGCCAACCAAAAACGTATTTCATGTCGAAAAAACAGCCAGTGTTGTCACTGCAAATAGCAGAAACAAGTTGACTCAAAAAGGCAAAAAGAGCCTGCTCAAAGATGAAAAGGTAAAATATCCTAGAGATCATATATCGAAAACAAGTGGCTCCAGACATGATTATATACATGGCGAAGATGAGCAAGAGATTCATAACAAAGGAAAAAGGAAGAAACAAGCTGCATCAAACCAAAAGGGACAGCCTGCATTCTTGATAAATACTCTAACGTTCTCCAAAAGAAAATCAAACAAGAAAACACTCACGCAAAATTCTTCCAAAAAGCATGTTGAGATATCTTCTGTGACAAAAGATAATCTTACACGTACTAAGAACATAACAGGAGAGATGAAGGCAATCCCCAACAACAAGATTGAAAAGCACGTGATTGAGTATACAAAGCCACCTGCAGAAAGAAGCAGAAATCGGGTTGACATGAGTGGTGACAGTCAAGTTGCTAAGGTTACAAAACATGTAGTAAAACATATTAAGATGGCTAAAGATAGCAATGAAGCCCACCTTGCCCTAAGTGGGGCTGAAAGTGGACGCCCCACTGCAACATTTATAGCAAATAAAGCAAATGATTCAGGAACAAATAGCAGCAATGTTTCTAAACCTTCAGTGGCAAAATTTACTGTGGATACTCTCTATAATGGAGCTACAACTGTAGTTGAAGGTAGCAGCAGTGGAAGTGGAGAACAGGAAACAGGTAAATCTAACACGTGGCTCAACACTTCCGCACCACACTTTTACAAGTCAGCCAAGCTCTCAGACAGCACAGCATTCTCAGCAAAGGGTGGAAAGAAGCACAAACATGATGAGCATAAGAAAAAAAAGTACATGACACATAAGTCTTCAACTAGAAGACGAGGGCGTACTGATGCACTGGATGGTGACCTGGATGATCTTGGCGGTGCTGACTTTGATATTTTAATGTCCAATGACATTCCACATGAAGATTTGCCCAAGAAAAGGAAGAAAAAGAGGGGACAGAAAAAACATCAAATAAAATCTGATAAAGTAAAATTCAAAGAAAAGCACGAAAATAAAAAGAAGAAAGAAGATGATTCCTCTAGCAGTAAACATGAATCACATCCACATGTCATTGTTGGAGAGGATGCTGCCGACAGCGAAGATGAAAGCTCGGGAAATTATGAGAAGGAAATACACACACACAGAAGAAAGAAGCACAAACATAAGTCAAATGCTGATCACAATAGACATTCTCATAAGAGTGCAAGACATAAAGATAAAGAAAATCGTAAAAATCACGATAATAATTATGATGCCATTTCAGGTAGCGGAGAGAGTGATGAAGAAGAGGATAGTCACATAAAGATCCGACATCACAAAAAACACAAAAATAATCATCATAGTGATCATAAAGATTTGAAAGACAGTGAAGATAGAAATTCACACAGCAAATATCGAGACACGCCTAAGACGCACAGTAAGCATGTTAAGACAGAAAAAGAAAATGATGATAACAATGATGATGACGATAATGATGATGATAATGATGATGTTAATCAGAACAGTAAAAGAAAGGTGAAGAAACACAAACTTGAAAAACCTCATAAAACTAAATATCATCATCACCACCATGGTGAAGATAATGATGACAGGAATATCGTGAAACATCACAACAAGAAATATCATGACAGATTTGCAGAGGAAAGCGATAAAAAGAATTCTGAAGATTCTAGAAATACAAGGCATAACAGGAAATCCCATGATAGAAAAGAACATAGTAAAGATTTAGAGAATAAAGAAGATACGCGGAAGGAGCGAAAAAGGAACAAAATACATAAACATCATGATGACCATTTGCAATTTGATGATCATCGTATTTATAGAAAACACCACCATAATATTGATGACAGCGTCGGTAGCAGCACTGATGAAGACTCGCCTCGTCAAGAAAGCCACAAACACCATTACAATCATAAAACAGCTGGCCATGAAGAAAGACATCGTGAAAACAGTCATGAAAATGAAGACACAGAGAATAAACATCGCAGAAGAAAACATAACAGACACCACAGATTCCATGATGAGAACAAGAAGAAGGATCATGATGAAGACGAAGAAAAACATAGAGCACATTTCCATGAGGATGACCACAGTGATGATGATAATAGGCGCAGGAAAATAGAACGAACCCGACAGAGACCACGCCACCATCATGTGTTTGTAGGTGAAGACACAGCAGGGGATTCTGATGATCAACAGAATGAAAATTATCGCAAGAATCACCCAGGGAACTTTCATTCAACACATCACATAAGATTCCACAATAGACAACACAAAGAAAACAGTGAGAGTGAAGATGGACATGAAAGACGGCATTTTCGTCATGGGCATAAAGTCAATGCAGATCACAAAGGAGAATATAAAAAAGGAAAATGGCACCAAAACAAAGATGATAAAGAACTATTCGAAAAAGAACGAGAGCGATTTCGGGAGAAAGAAGAAAGAGCTCATAAAAAGGAATTACAATATTTGAAAAAAATTCGTCATTTCGAGCATCACATTGATGATAAAGAATCACCGGACAACAAACACGAAGATGAATTGCGTGGCTATAAGCATGAAACAATGTCACATGAGCATGACTGGGATTCAGATGACCGCAGGGGAGAAGGGAGGAATTATAAGAAGTCGTATAAGAATCACCAGAACATCCATGGGGAATTACCTTATCACAAGGGCGATATGCGGGGCAGTGAAGAAAAATGGAATAGCAAGGAAGAAACTCGTTACAATAAAGAAAATCATCATGACTTTAAACATAAGAAGCAAGGTTGGCAAGATGGTTTCAAACCTCATGAGCATGAAGAGCAGCATTATGTAAAGCACAATCATGGACGCCACGGCTGGGATGGTGAGAACAACAAAGATCCAGAGTGGCAGAATATGCAAGACAGAAAGCATGGCAGCTATCACAATGAACGTGATGGGGATAGAGAAAGCGAAGAGTACAACAATCGCAATTACCATGGTGAGACAACCTCCAGGGATTACGACCATGAGCGCATTGATCATGGCTCATCCAAGTATGATGACGATAATGGCGACAAGAACCGTTACCATAAAGAAAATTACAGAAATCATCACAGGAAAGACTTCGACAAGGAATGGGGCTACAAACAGCCATATGACTACAATAACAGACCTTATGGACCCTATGACAAAGAGCGATGGGCTTCAAGGCCGGGGGAACACAATCGCTGGAACTATGACCATCCCCGGCTGCACCCGTCACTCCATCCTGATCTCTCTTCTCCAACCCATGGGTTTAGTAAGCACCCAAGCTGGGGACCACAATATACAACAAACTCATCACCTCCTTCTAAATTACCTGATGGTCAAGGAACAGTTCAGAACTCTTTCCATCAACCTTCCAACAATGTAGATGGGTGGCATAAAGGTGAACCAAATAATCCGCCACCCACACATGGACAAAAAGTCTGGCATCCAAGTGCCAGAATAAATTCTCCACAGTTTCCTGACGCGAACAGATGGCAGCACCCAGTATCAGATCATTTCTCTCCTGATACAATTCCTCAGACAGCACAGAATGGTCCAGATGTCTCTCCATCCAACCTTGGTGAAGGAAGATTAAAGCCAAACAATGGTCCTAGTGTGACCACAGGGCACCCAGATGGACAGAACAATGTCCAAACACACCCTGCTGTCAGTCCCACACCTGGACGTTTAACTACAAGAGAAAAGATACCAACTGGGTATATATCGAGGATACCAACAAATGACACGAGTCCAGGGAAACCAAACTCCATCCAGGTAAGTACATTTTTGTACTGTTATTATGACAGCAAGGCAAGTGAGAGTCTTGCCTGATTGTAAATGATATTACAGTGTTGCGGTTCCTTCTTGATTTATTTTTTGTTACTAGAGAGTTTTAGCATCATGTAAGTCTTTCCCACGAAATGAAGGAGGTGGTTGCAATTAATAACCTGAATTTGGCACCTTTGCCATTCGGGGTCTACCATTTTCTGTGTGAGGATGTGTGTTTCGGCACTGGATTTATTTGAAGCTTCGATGAAACGAAAATGGCAGAACTATGGGAAATGGTAGAACTATGGGAAATGGCAGAACTATGGGAAATGGCAGAACTATGGGAAATGGCAGAACTATGGGAAATGGCAGAACTATGAGAAATGGCAGAAGTATAGGAAATGGCAGAACTATGGGAAATG
>JANUFV010163869.1:0-13381 GCA_024757865.1 Epizoanthus scotinus | reverse complement strand
CACACCCATGTAATATCCTCTATATTTCTGCACACCCATGTAATATCATCTATATCTCTGTAAACCCATGTAATATCCTCTATATCTCTGTAAACCCATGTAATATCATCTATAACTCTGCACACCCATGTAATATCCTCTATATTTCTGCACACCCATGTAATATCATCTATATCTCTGTAAACCCATGTAATATCCTCTATATCTCTGCACACCCATGTAATATCCTCTATATTTCTGCACACCCATGTAATATCCTCTATATCTCTGTAAACCCATGTAATATATCTATATCTCTGCACACCAAAGTAAAATCCTCTATATCTCTGCACACCTATGTAATATCCTCTATATCTCTACACACCTATGTAATATCCTCTATATCTCTACACACCTATGTAATATCCTCAATATCTCTACACACCCATGTAATATCCTCTATATCTCCGTGTGTTAATGAAATATCCTCCATTTCTAGTGTGGTTTCTCTTTGATTGGATCCGTGACAATTTAACTTTCAGTTACAACTATACTGGTTTGGTCAGTTGATTGAGCAGGAGGTATGTTCCGAAGTTTCCTGAATAGTCTAACAAATTTATTTCTTAATTCTTCTTCGGAACTTACTCTGGAATCTGCGACAGCCTTCTCTGGTTCAGCCTCTGTGTCGGAATCAAAACTGCTGCTCTGTGAATGTGAGATCTTCCTTTGCTAAAAGATGAAGATTATGATTAGTGTTACACATTTACTAAAAGGAATTTCGAGCTGCAAAACACTTTTTCTTTTAAATAAAATTGTACTGTGTTGGTCCAGATCGTCAAAGTGGTCAAGGTTGAAGGGGCTATGTCACGGTGATTTAAGGTATTTTTGCGATGTACGAAATTCTCAACGAATTACAGGAAATTTAAAAATAACAGGTTACCGTGGTAGAAAAACATGAGGGATTATGATAAGTCGTAAAGGAACGTGGATAGCTAATATTGGGGAAGATTAAAACGGATTACAAACTCTCAATTTTATTTCGGTCCAGGCTAGACCAAAATTGTGTTCTGGTACTTGGACACTTTGTTTTCATGATATATAACTACTTAATCATTTCTTGTTATCCTGTTGAGCTTACAACTTGTGTTTCGTGACTGTAAAGGCTTTGTTTCTGACATAACTAGAGAGCATGCGCATTACGGTGACATAGTCCCTTTAAATTGTCTAAATAGAAGCAGAATGTGTACCATCATCCTCTCTACAATGTTGGTGCATTCTCTGGGTTTATCCTCCTGAATGATTGGTTCATCGTCTGTGTTTATAAATTACAAAATTGCATACGCATTAGTAACTGAAAAACGAAAACAGGCGAATACACTCGACTCATTCATCCAGATAGGTTCTTAATTCAGACTTCATAAATGTTATGACTTCCGTAACGATTCTATGGTTATAATAACAATAATGTTTATTTATATCCGTGTCAGTGAATTAAAAGATATTTACATTGTTAAAAATTTACAATGTTTATATATTAATTTACAATATTGACGATAAAACTCCTAGCTACCTCTCAATACAATACAATACAATACAATACAATACAATACAATACAATACAATACAATACAATACAATTTTATTAAGATTGATTTAATCAACTGTAAGAGTCGATGTTACGTTGTTATGTTGAGGTACACCATACGATATATTTAGAGTGTTTGAAAGCTGTCCAGTTACAATACACTGTTGAGTTCGGCAATCGAGGTATGATTTAAACCAGGTCAGGGCACTCGGGTCAACTCCATATTTAGCAAGTTTACTAATATATTATGGTCGATCGTATCGAACGCTCATTTGAGGTCTACAAAGACGACCCCATTTAGCAAACCTTTATCAATAGTCATATCGATGTTCCAATTGTTGGTGGCTTCCAGTAGAGCCGTTAAAGTATTATGGAGTGACCGGAAGCCTGACTGTTGGCCAACTAGGAGTTTATTGCTATCAAAGTAGCTATAAAGTTGATTGAAAGCAAGTCGTTCAAACAATTTTGCAACAGCCGATATGACGGAAATGGGTCGATAATTATTCATATCGGTCTTAGGACCGTTCACTCACTCACTCACTCACAAATTCACTCACTCACTCACTCACTCACTAATTCACGCACTCACTCACTCACTCACTAATTCACTCACTTACTAATTCACTCATTCACTAATTCACTCACTCACTCACTAATTCACTCACTTACTAATTCACTCATTCACTAATTCACTCACTCACTCACTCACTAATTCACTCACTTACTAATTCACTCGTTCACTAATTTACTCACTCACTAATTCACTCAAAATTCACTAACTAATTCACTCACTAATTCACTCATTAATTCACTCACTCACACACACACACACACACA
This sequence comes from Epizoanthus scotinus, assembly GCA_024757865.1. NCBI lineage: Eukaryota > Metazoa > Cnidaria > Anthozoa > Zoantharia > Epizoanthidae > Epizoanthus > Epizoanthus scotinus. The sequence goes on along the minus strand of JANUFV010163869.1, from coordinate 10,980 downwards.
CACACACACACACTATTACTTCACTCATCACTATCTGTATTAAACACCAATGTGATTCATCAATGCAATAAATGCCACCGTTGTTATCATTGCTATCAATATTCTTAACAGTTTAGTGTATTATGTATTATTTACTATCATGTAATCATTTTTCTTAACATACCTTTCTTTTAAATAGTTGTGCGTTTCTGCTTTTACCTGGTTGACGTGTTTTTTTTATAAGAACAACATAGTTGTTCTGATTTGTGTGTTTGATTTGTGTTCGATGACCAACACTTTGGAAACAGTTTCCATGACTATAAATTGCTGGGACATTAAAATGTTTATAAGCTTCAAAGCTTATAAAAATACGGAATAATTTATACAAGCAAAGTTTTTAAAAGTTTCCCAGTTACTTGAAAATTAGAAACTTGGCAATATTGTTTTGGACATTTAATAATTTTATTGTTACTTGGGCCAGTGATGATTTTTAATGTGACTGACTCATGCTATGAGTTCCACCTGTAAATGAGCCTTGGGGTCTGGTTGTTCAAAGAGTGGTAGCGCTATCCAGCGGATAAATGTTGATAATTTAGCTTAATTTATTTTATGCACTTGATAGATCTATGCCCAGGTCGGATATAGCCAATGCAAAAATTTGCGGAGTACATTTTAATTACATCTGTCAGATTTAGCCAATGGTTTTGTTAAAATGTGACACATTAATTTAAATGTACTAGGCGAAATTGCACACTGGCTGTATGCGACCTGGGTAGTCGGTACTATCCTTTGAAGCTATATTCAGTTTTTAAACAACTGCAGCTAGAAAACAACAATCGGTACGACTTCAGGCTGTGCGCAGCCTCTTGTTGTAGTTTAATTTCCGGACAAACTGTGGGAATGGCTCATTCTCATTGGATAATTTTACGGGTTTCTTTCAGTCGCCCAAATCAAAGTTATCCGCAACAACAACAACAACAACAACAACGTCGACGACGACAACAACAACAACAATGACAACAAAAAGAAGACCAAAAAGAAAAAGTTATAGGAGGAGGAGAAGGAGGAAGAGAAAGAAGAAGAAGAAAAAGGAGAAGAGTGAGAAGGAAAAAGAGGAAACTGTTTTATTAATGTAGTTTTCACATCAACTTTGTTTGTAATTGAGCAAATACAGTAAAAACTCTCAGCGAGGTGACATATTATCCTTTACTGCAGTAATGTACACTGGGTCAACGTCTTGAGAGAAATAATGTTTATTGCATACATTCTAAAATAATTTATAGCTTTAAAATAATAACCAACAAACTACTTATAATAGTATTTTTAAAATTAACTAATTTCTTTTGTACGTTAAATCTTAATAATATATATTTATAAATTACAATAAATTGTAATAAATTGCATAATATAAGTTACTTGTGCCAGCATGGCACTATAAAAATTTAATATGGTCGTTTTCAAATTACTCTAGGTAAACAAAATGTTTCTCTGCTTAACAACTGAGAATGTAATATAATGTACTATATACTCAGTCTAACTTCATTCCAGCCAGTCGAGACTACAGGATTTGTATCTATAGTACGAAATACTTTTACCATGTTGAATTGTGTTAACTATAAACTTAGGTTGCTTTCCATTATCAGATATGGCAGCCACGATCGGTCAGTTCTCAAATGGAACGAGAAAACTATCGGAACTGGTTCTGGCCAGACTCACCCTGCTCATGGATTAAGAGCCGCTCAGTTCGCCTTATACGGTCGGCCTGGGCGCGGGAATTTGTAACTTTTGGCGGGAAAAAGGCTCTCGTGCGCGCCCTGTCCCATTTACAGGCTAGAGCCAGTTCTCTCCAGTCATACAAACACAACAAATGCCACGGGGTCCCTCATGCACATGTCTCACGATAAAAGGGCTGCTATAAACATATTGACCAATCAGAGATCTTCGACGTTAATTACAACATCTATGATTGCGAGCGGTGGTCAAAACAAACATAGAAACGTTATAAAAAGAAAACACATCTGTCACAGTGTTATACAAGCAAATCTTTGCTCACGTAATGTTTATCAAGATACCTTTCAATTCTAAACTCTGAAAGTTTGAACAATGGAACCACTGTAATGTGTATCCAATCAAAGACTGTCAAAATTATTCATAAAAATAACGGCAAACCTCCTATTGCGAGACAGATGCTTTAACTGAGAGTATTGCAAAATACATACAACCACAACAACATCTTAAGGCATACCAGCTGGTCGTGTATACAGCACTTATGCAATACTTACAAGTGGGATACAGAGGAATACTCCATGACCCTTGAGGCAAAGAAGAACACGAAGAAAATGCAAACAACAAGAGCAATATTCCACTGTTTACCACAAAGAAAATTGAATAAACCATTTTATCCCGTGGATGTACTAACCTGTAAGTGTTTGGTAAATCCTCCGAAAATGTTCAGAAATCTTTTAAAAGGCCTCAAAAGAAATGCTTGTAAAGTTTTCAGAACGGAGACTAAGAAATGTTGGAAGGTTTCAGAAAATCTTCAGACAGGCTTGGAAATGTCGGGACTGTCCGTAGAAATACTCACGTAAAAGCAAAATTATGATTGGCTGAATAGCTACGGCATGGCATAAACACTAGCACACATGACCAGTTGAGTGTGGTTGAATGTCGATACTTAAACAAAGTATGTTTCATATTTGTTCAAATTGTGACATTATCTTCATCTCTATTAGATAGCAGTTGACAACACTTTAACAATAATACTGTAATAATAATAATAATAATAATAATTTAATAATAATAATAACAATAATAATATTGATATCAAAGATATGTCTAACTGAACGCTCTTTTCACAAGAGTCCTCTAAAACAAGAAGAGAGAAAGTACACCGGAATATGAAACCAAGGAAATACAAAGTGTCTTCTAAAAATATTTTAAAATTAGAAAGGAAACAGTCCAGCAACTTGAACCCCATTTTGCTTTGTCGAAGTTAGTCATTATCATATTCTAAACTTAAATTAATACCTAAGACAATATGTCGGACTGACAACAAAATTTCAGATAAAGATATTAGAAATAGATATAACTGCAATCTGACTGATATTACTAAAAAGGAACAGGAATCCAATTAGAAAAGTAGAAAACATTTGGTTAGTGGAGCAAGTCCTGGCTCTATATATCACGGTCCTTTTGTTCAGTATCATGGAGACGAGACTATGCACAAATAATGGAAAACTACTGAAGATTATATATTAATAAATATATACTCTTTCCCTTTCCTTTGCTACGCGTATCATTACTACTTTAGTTCCGCAGACTGCTTCAACTTAAAACGGTGGTTCGACGGCAGAATAATGCCAACTTTGCTTCTTTCAACAACTATTCTTGTCCCTGTAAGGCTGTATATTGCCTAGGCCATCAAAGGAGGACATCACTGGGGCACTTTTTTTTGCTTAAAAGAAACCAAGATGACAACGCTGAAAACGACAACGTCAAAAATGATAGCTGTTGAAACTTCACATTTTAGTTTCTCTGTTTCTTTGTGTATTGTTCCTCGTGTGTACGAGTGTGAATCGTAGGAACTAAAGAACCAAACTAATAATGGGACAATATATATTGTCATGGTAATATTGCCAAACAAGCTCGCAACTTAGGCTTTTTGTATTGTACTTCTGAAGGTGACAGTGAACAGGTGATCAAGTGAATTTTCACTTGAAACTTTTTGTATTCTGTGATGAGGCGTGTCCTCTGCCTCTCTGCCATCCTGGTTGCCTAAGATCCCTAATATCCAATGAGAAACCTTAGATTTCCCATGTTTCTCAAGATTCATAACAGATGATAACTTGTTTTTGTTGAATGCCTGAGACATTTGTCTTATCATGCAACTGTCCTATTTCATTATTACGTTACAGCTTGTTAAAGTTTTTAAAACTCCAGAAAGATAAACCAATGTCCCTTTACATTTTATATAATTTTAAGAATGAAATGTCTTCGATTTTCGACTTTCAAAATCTGTCTTAGTGTTGCATTGTGGTATAGAAGTGGGGCTAAACAAAATGTAAACAAACCACATTTCAGTCCAATTCTGGCACCAGCGAAGCTATGAAACCAATTTGTTGCTAGATTTCATTGTTCATATAATCGTCCAAATGAGATCTAACATAAAGTTGGTGGATTTGAACCTTTACAAACAAATTAAATCACTTCTCATATATATTTCGTTGAAAAATCTATGACGTAATAGTAAAATAGGGCAATTGAACAGCCGTTCTAGCCACATATTGGTGGATCATATTACTAAAGTTCCATCTTTGCCTGAATTCTAAATTTTTCAACCTGGAAACAGTTACTTCGTCTAAGCTGGGTTTGACCACATTTCGATAATCGCGTAATTCAATATAAAATATACTTTATTTTACTTCAATTTCTAAAATACTAAATATATAATAGCTTGGCCAGCCTGAATAATGAACTCTTTAGTATTAAGGTACTGGGAGTAAATATAGTTACAACTATGTTTGTTGATTCTGTAAACATCTAAAAAAAGGTATGAGAAGATCTTTAAAATTGTCCACATTTCTCAGGTTATTTTATCGGTTACCTTCATGACGGTTTTCATGAGTACAGAACGATCTTTCATGTAACTACTAGTTACAGATTCCTCTCCTCCTGATCCCAGTATCTAATCCCTCTAGTCCAGGCAAGATCGCCACGTTAAACAGTAGGGAGATGAGAACAGTTTTCTTTATGTTACCAATCTCGTTCCTAAAACCCGCGTTATTTAATGCCTGCAGCGAACAACAAAGGGCTCTCCAATAAAGCACGAACCAATACACGTCTGCAGACTACCTTATATGGAATTTCGATTGTCTGTGGATTTGCGCATGCGCTGGCTTGTGCCTTATTCCAGAGACCTTCGTTGCTCTCCGCAGGCCTAAAAGAGCGTGGGCTCTGGGAACGAAATTGTTATGTTATCAGTTTAAAAGGGCGGAGTCCCGGTATGCGCATGCGTGTCAGAGTTTGGTTGTTTCATTTTTTCCCAGCCCGGGAAAGAAATCACTTTTGTAGATTTTGAATGAAGGATGAAAAGAGCTTAGTCATGGTAAGTGCCTATGTCTTTCTGACCAAGAAAAAATTCGCTTTTGAGAATTTTGAGTGAAGGCTGAAGAGTGGAAGAAGAATCATTGTCAATCAAAAACGGTTGAACTCCATCCAGAGTATCCTAACTAACCAAATTCAAGTTTAAAGTCTATTCTTCCTTTTCTGTGAAATATTTTACAGGCAAAGATGTCGAGCATGCGCATACCGTGAATCTGTCCTTTCGAGATTACTGGCCGCCCGGATAGACTAACTTGCCCATTTTCATACCCAGGTCTCCTCTTCATAGTGGATCCATCTTTGTGTGGATTATAGCAGTTTAAACCCCCTAGTGACACAAGACTACTTTATGTTCCTTGTTAGAGGGTTGCATATCCAACAGCATAGACATTTCTCTTAGACCGTAAACTTCCATCATCTACAAGAATAAATAACGCAATCAGATTATAGGCTGGCTCGACATCTAAACTGTTTATTAGCACGTTTTCAATCAATGAAATATCTAAAAATATATAATAAGATGTGCTAAATATAATACAAAAAATCAAATAACGAAGTCAAAAGGTTAAGTTAGTAGTCTGTTATTACTGATGTAAGTGGTTAGTATGGTCGATATTAGTAGTTATGTGAAGAATGAGGTCTGTTATATTTATTGTCTGTCTCATTAAGACTTTTAACTTACACATATCATTATGAACTCGATTATGTTGTTAATAGCACAATCATTGCGTGTTAAAAGGAATCATTGACGTTATTGTTAATGGATTAGCAGATAACTCTCCTTTAAACAAACAAGGTTCTATATGTTATATAGCAGCAGCGTTGCTTGATCCAATAATACCTTAAAGAACAACACTTGGAAAGACCAAGGATTCCGATAACATGGCCGGTAAAAGAAAGGTAAAAAAGAAAGTTCAAGTCACAAAGATAACTGGAGAGTGTCACACACTACGTACAATTTGTCACTCACCGTAGTCCCCTGGAAAGCACCCACCTCTAGTAAGCAACCACACCTAGCAGTGCTACATACAAAATCAGATGTGGTTTTGTACGGACATGGCGCTTTCACCATCTGCTCTTATCAATAGTTCTAACTAACGAATGAAATTAAAACTTACTAGTTTTTTGGATTTTAAAAGCAAGCGTAATTCTAATTAAAAGGCTTCACAAGGCTTCACTTTGTAAGTGAAGTAATCTAAACAGTGTTAAACAACTTACTTTTATTAGGCTGCAAAAATAAAAATAAAAATTATATTGCTTAAAAAATTGCTTAAAAATGGAATTTTGATGATAGAAGAACCTTTGATGGTGGAGGCTCAAATCAACCCCGTTCTCTAGTGAGTTCAAAGGTGTAATCTAGCTTTTGGGAATGTGTTCAGATCTAGGTTTTGTTGTTGCCCAAAATAAACAATTATTGACACTTGCTGCATTATTTATTGCCAGATTACGCTGTTCATTGTTACTGAAATGCTTGAAATTGTTTGCTATGTAGACAAGAGGCGGGTGCTTACTGGAGGGTTTACGGTGATCTCTCCTTGACAACTGCTGCTGTTCAGCTTGGACTTGACTTGTGAACACTCCAGCTTTATTTGAAAACTTGAAAACACCAAAAGAAGACTTCTGGACATTTAACAGAGAGAGAGAGAGAGAACTCAAATTTGTTCCCCTGTTTTCGACGATATGGCATCATAATTTGTTAAACTATTAGGCTAACTACCAAAGACGTGATACAAAAAGTAAACATAAAGGAACAATTAACCCTTCCGACAGACCCAAGATTCTAACTTTAGTATTTGATACAAAAATAAAGTGCCACGCAGTTGTACACACTGTTAAAGACGCTCTCTAGACTTGAATTCAATGGTCACACTTTGAGTTTTACCCATATGTTGAGAAGTTATGATATCTCACTCAGTTTTGAATGGTACTCTCAGTACTCAAAGGGTTAATAGTACTCATCAAGAGCTTTCATTTGAATGGTCACACTTTGTGTTTTTATTCATGTGTTGAGATTTTATAACATTTCATCCAGTTTTGAAAGGCACTCAAAGGGTTAATAGTACTCATTAAGAGCTTTCATTTGAATGGTCACACTTTGTGTTTTTATCCATGTGTTGAGATTTTATAACATTTCATCCAGTTTTGAAAGGCACTCAAAGGGGTAATAGTACTCCTCAAGAGCTTTCATTTGAATGGCCACACTTTGTGTTTTAATTATGTGTGTTTTTATCCATGTGTTGAGATGTTATAAAATTTCATCCAGTTTTGAAAGGCACTCAAAGGGGTAATAGTACTCATCAAGAGCTTTCATTTGAATGGCCACACTTTGTGTTTTAATTATGTGTGTTTTTATCCATGTGTTGAGATGTTATAAAATTTCATCCAGTTTTGAAAGGCACTCAAAGGGGTAATAGTACTCATCAAGAGCTTTCATTTGAATGGCCACACTTTGTGTTTTATTTATGTGTTGAGAGGTTATGACATCTCGCACGGTTTTCCTTGAAAGGTATTCTCAGTACTCAGAGGGATGGTAGTACTTGGCGCGCAAGAGGATAGTGCGAAACTCACATCGGGCCTCACTCTCAGAGCTCCACAGGATCGCATACTCACCCATGGTGTCGCTAACCGTCCTTACTAGCGTACTGTTTATGGACTGACCACTGTTCAGTTTGCTTAGGATGGAACCAGCCAAAGCCAGTCCTAGTGACTCCATTGAGTCGTGAATGCTTGAGATTGAAGCGTTCTCAGGTTTACTCTGCCATGAAGTAATAGATACCAGAACAGACATAATTAGATTTTAGCGAACACATAATGAGGGGAGGCGTCTCCCGCAAGCCAGATGGCTAAATACAATTGAAACCTTTCCTTGTTCCAGGTATCACCTTCTATTTTGGTCAAAAAGACATCATTGATCCAAATGTGGCTGTTATAAATGCCCACTTTATAAACATATCGCGACAAAAATGCAGATGGCGCCTTTTTGGTTGGCAAAACCCAAATATATGGCATAACAAGGGGAGGCATCCCCTGTATAGGAGTGTTCAGTTCCTCGATAGGATTAGTGGGGGAGTTCAGTTCCTATATGGGGTAGGTTACAGGGAGGCAGCACCTGTATAGGGCGGGTAGGGGTGTTCAGTTCCTCGATAGGGCAGGTGGGGGAGTTGAGTTCCTGTATGGGGTAGGTTACAGGGAAGCAGCCCCTATATAAGGCAGGTTGGGGAGTTCAGTTCCTGTATGGGGTAGGTTACAGGGAAGCAGCCCCTATATAGGGCAGGTTGGGGAGTTCAGTTCCTGTAAGGGGTAGGTTACAGGGAGGCAGTCCCGTAGAGGGCGGAGTATGACAGTTCAGATACTGGACTAAGTAAATCCACCTCCACGAATAGCTTTGTATTAATTGAGTGACTTACCTCCATACAAAGAAGACGTTTCGCTGTGGACTTTATAAGGTCCTGAAAATGTAGGCAGCTATTAGTCTCTTTAGTGAGAAATTGGAAGATTAGGAGGCGGTAATATAGACACGGTACATACGTCACCAGGGTATATGTCCTGATTTTACAAACACGTCTAATATACAGTTGTTATGTAATATGCAAATGAGCAGACCATGTGCAAAGGAAGCCAAAGCGAGACAACCATGCCATGTATATGGACCTACCCCCGTACTGACAAACGGGCCAGCTTGCATTCTCGTGTTGATGCAGCAATTGTTCCGAGAGTATTATTTAGAGCGCGTTGTTTTTGGTCTACTCCGAAAACGGAGTAATCCTCTTGGAATAAACAGGAGTAGAACTGGAGCGAGAATCGAAAAAAACGCGTCATCCTGGTTACGTGACCGAAGTGGCGTGTTGCGATTGACGAGTGTTGTTGTCACCTGGAACTAGTTATAAATGGCACGAAAGCACGAGCTAGAGCCCAAACAAACGCAAAATCCTTTCTTGGAGTACTCCTAAACCGGAGTACTCCGATTCACTCCACCTTCAGAGATGGGAGCAAAACGGAGTAGCTCCAAATTCGGAGTAAACTGGAGTAAGCCCAAAAAAACATGTTACTCCGTTTTCGGAGTAGACGGCCAAAAAAAACTTTCCCTAAATGTATCCCCCACTGGGGAAAGCGCGTACACAACGACAGCCAAACGACCAGGAAGCATTCAACACTGGATCACTAATCTTGTTGTGGAGATACAACTGTGGCTAAATGCCACTTGAAGTGTATATCGTAAAATAGTTTTTAATTTTTACCTGGCACAGTACTATGAGCTGAATATTTCGCCATGCAATTTTCCGTTTCTCTATATATAGGCAGTTGCGTTATTCCGCAATGTTAAAAAATAAATTACTTAATTTAATAAAATAATTATAAAATAATTTAAAGGACTGTATCTGATTTTTTATAAATATGATGGGTGTAGGCATTGTGGTCCAAACGGCTTGAACTATGCACCGAATACGTTATTGTCTTTGTTTTAGAATGAACCAGTAGTTGCTAAGATTATCCTGCGTCCAGCTGCGAAAACAATGTTACTCTAAGTATATGCAGAAAGTTGGCTGTTTTGTATTATCTTACCTTGACACACTCGGCGTCACTCGCGCCACACCTGGATGGGTCAGCGGTCTCTCCCCATTTGACAGTCTGACAGTAGCTTAGGGTGGTAGGCCGTTCGGTGGGTGGGTCTGTGTTTTAATGCAATTTATACAATAAACAAGATATAACGCGCGCTGTGATTGGTCCAAAGCTGTGATCTACTTTTCAATAGACACCAAAATGACGACACGGCGTCACGGCGCTGTTTCTTTATTTCTGTTTCTGTTGAATTACAAGTTTGTTTCTATAATTACTGGTTCAATTATTGTATAAAACAAATAGATTTCATTTTCCGTGCATCTCTTCACTAATAGATGCTCAAATGACACCAAAACACTGCTCATGTGCCACTTCTGGTTCTCTCGCCGTGTTTTGGCGTCATTTGAGCATCTATTAGTGAACAAACGTACGGAAAATGGAATCTATTTGTTAAATATATGGATGCATGGATATTACAGTAAAAATTAGTTAGATGCGTTCACTCGTGATATATTCTCGACTGTGGCCAGACAGAAATTGTTTAGTATGACATACAATGCTGCAATGTGGCGTTCATGTCTCTGTCTGAGGTGAACCCGGGAAGATTTCTTATAGTTACATAACAGCGAACATAGTGTAAGGGCCTGCATATAAGCTCTGGTCTTCATACAAATTTGTGAGAGGTTTTGTAGAATACGAATTCACAGGGAATTGTTATAACAAAAAATGGTCTTAAGGGAAGGACATAGTCTTCCGAAAGATTGCAACACTTGTAGACTTATAACTGGGGGATGGGGGGCAGAGATGAGTGATATTTTAAGATAGTTAGAAAGACTAGAATTGCATGGCTTATCAACAGCTAACCCCACTCTAACTTATAATTACCCTTGAAGTCAATTTGGCAAAAAAAGGACAAAGTAGGTGTTTATCTGGTGTCCGTCGGTTAGAAATATCGGTTCTTGGTGCGAAGAAACAAAGAATGCCGGCAGGCGAACAGATAATTAACTTTTGGTAGTTTCTCGGTTGACACAAATTTTGTGATGATTAGACTTGACACATTATTTTGAGTCCCAGGATAAAAGTATATTTCGTATGAAACTGAACAATATCGCAATAGAGACATATCTTGTCTGCGTTGTTGTGCGCAAATTGCAACGGTATTCTAAAACTTCTCCGTGTTTTATCACTTCTCTTCTGTCAGAAACTTGAAGAAAACTACAAGTGCGCAAATTTAATTTGAGAGAGAGAGAGAGAATGAATGAATGAAATAGAGAGAGAGAGAGAGAGAGAGAGAGAGAGAGAGAGAGAGAGAGAGAGAGAGAGAGAGAGAGAGAGAGAGAG
>JANUFV010163868.1:0-17863 GCA_024757865.1 Epizoanthus scotinus | reverse complement strand
TGGTGTCATTTTAGTGAAGGATCTGCAGGTTGGTCACTACGAAGTAGTATGGGGTTGGTGGACTGGTCACTATAAAGTAGTACGGGGCTGGTGTCATCCTAGTGAAGTACATGCAGGTTGGTCACTACGAAGTAGTATGGGGTTGGTGGACTGGTCACTATAAAGCAGTACGGGGCTGGTGTCATTTTAGTGAAGGATCTGCAGGTTGGTCACTACGAAGTAGTATGGGGTTGGTGGACTGGTCACTATAAAGGAGTACGGGGCTGGTGTAATTTTAGTGAAGGATCTGCAGGTTGGTCACTACGAAGTAGTATGGGGTTGGTAGACTGGTCACTATAAAGTAGTGCGGGGCTGGTGTCATTCTAGTGAAGGACCTGCAGGTTGGTCACTACGAAGTAATATGGGGTTGGTAGACTGGTCACTTTAAAGTAGTACGGGGCTGGTGTCATTCTAGTGAAGGATCTGCAGGTTGGTCACTACGAAGTAGTATGGGGTTGGTGGACAGGTCACTATAAAGTAGTACGGGGCTGGTGTCATTCTAGTGAAGGTTCTGCAGGTTGGTCACTACGAAATAAGGTGTGGTTGGTAGACAGGATCACTATAAAGTAGTACGGGGCTGGTGTCATTCTAGTGAAGGACCTGCAGGTTGGTCACTACGAAGTAAGGTGCGGTTGGTGGATTGGTCACTATAAAGTAGTACGGGGCTGGTGTCATTCTAGTGAAGGATCTGCAGGTTGGTCACTACGAAGTAAGGTGTGGTTGGTGAACTGGTCACTATAAAGTAGTACGGGGTTGGTGTCATTCTAGTGAAGGATCTGCAGGTTGGTCACTACGAAGTAAGGTGGGGTTGGTGGACTGGTCACTATATAGTAGTACGGGGCTGGTGTCATTCTAGTGAAGTACCTGCAGGTTGGTCACTACGAAGTAAGGTGTGGTTGGTGGACAGGTCACTATAAAGTAGTACGGGGCTGGTGTCATCCTAGTGAAGGACCTGCAGGTTGGTCACTACGACGTAGTATGGGGTTGGTGGACTGGTCACTATAAAGTAGTACGGGCCTGGTGTCATACTAGTGAAGGATCTGCAGGTTGGTCACTACGAAGTAAGGTGTGGTTGGTGGACTGGTCACTATAAAGTAGTACGGGGCTGGTGTCGTTCTAGTGAAGGACCTGCAGGTTGGTCACTACAAAGTAGTATGGGGTTGGTAGACTGGTCACTATAAAGTAGTACGGGGCTGGTGTCATTCGAGTGAAGGACCTGCAGGTTGGTCACTACGAAGTAGTATGGGGTTGGTGGACTGGTCACTATAAAGTAGTACGGGGCTGGTGTCATTCTAGTGAAGGATCTGGAGGTTGGTCACTACAAAGTAGTATGGGGTTGGTAGACTGGTCACTATAAAGTAGTACGGGGCTGGTGTCATCCTAGTGAAGTACCTGCAGGTTGGTCACTACGAAGTAGTATGGGGTTGGTGGACTGGTCACTATAAAGTAGTACGGGGCTGGTGTCATTCTAGTGAAGTACCTGCAGGTTGGTCACTACGAAGTAGTATGAGGTTGGTGGACTGGTCACTATAAAGTAGTACGGGGCTTGTGTCATTCTAGTGAAGGACCTGCAGGTTGGTCACTACGAAGTAAGGTGTGGTTGGTGGACAGGTAATATAAAGTAGTACGGGCTGGTGTCATTCTAGTGAAGGATCTGCAGGTTGGTCACTACGAAGTAGTGTGGGGTTGGTGGACTGGTCACTATGAAGTAGTACGGGGCTGGTGTCATTCTAGTGAAGGACCTGCAGGTTGGTCACTACGAAGTAGTATGGCGTTGGTGGACTGGTCACTATAAAGTTGTACGGGGCTGATGTCATTCTAGTGAAGGATTTGCAGCTTGGTCGCTTCATTAGCCGAGTGCAAGGTCCGTACGGTATGTTATGGAGCGAGGTTTTTCCTTCTTTTTATGGCACAAGAGCGAAGCTCGCGGGCCATTAGAAAGAGAAGGAAAAAACGAGGATCCCTAACTTACCGTACGGATCGAGCAAACGGGGCTAATAAGATATTCATTATATGGCGCTTTTGATATTTTGGAGCAACTGAGGGCGTGTAAACACATGAAAACATAAACAAATGACAGCCGCTCGAGAGCGAGAGGTCCGTACAGCAACTTACGGACCCGAAATTGACCAATGAAAGCGCGCGAAATTAACTAGCCATAGAAAATAGTATGTGGTTCATTTTGCACTTCTTGTGAACTGTTCAAACCTTACGGACATTTTCATCTTTTGATGATACAATATTTTATAACAAGAATTAAGATTTCATTATATTTTGCTGCAATAATACCAGTGACTAAATTAATTCCAAGTAAAGTACGTTTATGTACATGTTGAAAGTTAACTTTAGTGTTATTGCTATTGAAAGTTATATTAGCAGATAATTGATGGTGCTTGTGCAGACGCAGGTGCGACATATGTTTTCTAGTTTATCCTAAATTTGCACAGAATTGCCTGTAAATGGACGTGTCACTCATAAAGCACTTGTTATTGCATATTGTGAGCGATTATTTAGTGGTTAGCAACTAAGCAAACTTCAAATAATTTTCACAACGGCTTCAATTTCGATCAAATTAAACTAACAAAGAAGTAAGAAGAACAAGTGTCACATGTACTCACCGTATTACGGTCAATCTGAAAGCGAAAGTCGTCACCATTCATTCCGTAGGCCAGCTGCGCGTTTATACCAATATCTTGATCAGTTGCCTTGACGACAATCACTGGAGTACCCGCAGGAGAATTCTCCTTAACGAAAGCTTTATACTCACTTAGGTTAAAAGTTGGATTGTTGTCATTGATATCTACCAGGTTTACGGAAACCAGTGCATTTGAGGACTTTGGAGGTATACCTCTGTCTGTTGCGCGCACCGTAACGTTGAAAACAGGGTCTGTCTCTCTATCAAGTTCTGTTTTTCCTTGAGATATTAAACCGGTATTTGGGTTTATCTGTACGAAATCGCTGACGTTAACCCCAGGTACATTTTCTACAATGCTGTATAAGATATCAGCGTTAGCTCCGTAGTCTGTGTCAAGGGCTTTCACTGTGATGATACTGGTGCCTATTGGTGACTGCTCCCAGTAATCCGCCACATAATGGTCCTTAACGAACGCAGGTGCATTGTCATTTACATCATCTACGATGACAACTACCTTCAACAACTCGGATTTCAACTGAACACTATCGCTGGCCTGAACATACAAGACGTATTGAGAGGTGTTTTCACGGTCCAGTCCTCCATTACTTGTTATTATACCAGTGACATTGTTAATGCGAAATTGCCCGAAACTATCGCCATCTACAAGAGAGTAAGTTATCAAATCACCAACATCCTTGTCCAACGCTGTCACCTTACTAACATTTGTTTCAGCCGATGTGTTTTCCTTCACGTGCACGCTAATAGTGTTGTGGGCAAAATAAGGCTTGTCGTCAATCACATCCGTTACAGTGATGAATACTTGACAATGACCTTCCAGAGCATTGTTTCCTATATTTGCAGCGGTGATATTTAGCACGTAATCACTCTTGACCTCACGATCAAGTGGGGAATCGACAATGATGTCGCCTGTAAAGCAACAGAGTTCATGTTAAAGCTTGGACATACAATATATTATACATTGCACTTCTATCATAGCAGACTGGTCTCATGATCCAGTATTATCGTAGTTGTCGCTAGCAATCTTTGTGAAATATTTATGTAATCACATTAATTGTTTTAAACGTACTTTTCCTCAAAATTATTATAGAACATGAAAATTTGCAAATGTGCAAGCAGAATAGTAGCAGGTGTTTTTGACTACTTGTGCTAATATATTCCAAATTGCATTAGGAATCAAGTGATTACCTACTTTTAAAAACTCTGTTTTTTAGCCAAACGCGGTAAACTACATTCGATTTTTAATTAGGCAAAACTTCACATTGAGGCTTACACAGAGAATGCTGCATAAATATTTCACATGCTTAGATTCCCAAACAGGATTTACCCACAGGTTTAGTGTTGATGCTTAAGTGTTTGCAGTCCGAAGCAGATGTTGCTGAAAGAAGTTCCGTGAGAATTTGGTGATGATTTCAAGTGACCAGTGCAGAAGTATTGAAGGGAACCTAAAGAACACGTTACATGCAATGCGTGCAAAAGGTGTCTACGGCGAATTTAAAAAGCTAAGCACGAAAACGAGGCTACAGTTTTAATTTGTTAAAACAATTTATATTAAGTTATCTTGATAAATTAAGTTTAAAAATAATATTTAGATACCATATTTAGATATATAATATTAATTAGATATCAGTATTGTGGTAGTTAAAAATCCGAATTTTGAGTTACAATGAAACGAGTTTGCTTAGATGTCAATAACAAAAACTATTCGTCTCAAACTTTTGCCGTAGAAGAAAGCAAACGCTAGGATGGTGGACACTGTAGAGTTGTTAGTTATTGATGAGAGGATAGTAGCGTTTGATGACCCACATGCTAATCATGTTCACTGCAATGATTCAATGCATGCACATGATCATGGAGATGCTAGCCTTCGTCAACTCAGTTTAGACTGGAGACTGGGAGCTGCACCTAACTATTTTGGAGTTGTTGATTAAGTACGTTTTTCCGCATGCAAAGTTAAATTATGGTTGCATGATAATCGTTTACCCAGCTGAGAAAGTATTCCTGAAAGAACCGAGTCTAGAGGTCTACATGAACTGAGCAACGAACAAGAACCCTCATGTTCCATTCTGTACGCTATTGCAGATAACGCTCTTGATCATATCAACCGTTCCATGAAGGTTACAGGAGGACTGATTGAAATCACGGTAAATCATGTCTAAGATCGGCATCATCTGTCTCGCAACCCTAAGACAATAGCATTGATCAAGCGTTGACCACAATGCGAACAATTGCTGACCCCTTCAAAGACGAGGGTGGAACTTTTAAACTATAAAGTACTGGCTTTGTTATCAAGGTAGAATCGATTTGGGAACTTCATCTTAACTACGAGTCGCTGTTGTTGACCCTATGGCAAAACTGCAATCGCTTTATAAACCAGACCATCTCAAAGATTGTTCGCAGTTGGTTGAGCACTTTAACAGTAGAAACGCCAAGATGTATAAATCAAGAGATGAGGCGCGCTTGATTTTTGAAAGGTATGACTTGCCATCGTCTCTCCAAACAGGTACCGTATGTTACCGTATTATCAACTCAACTCACATTGCCAAGGTCCCAATGAGAAGACTCCTCTCCCACACTAATACTAAGAACGAGCTAACAAGCTACCAAGCTACCTGGAATAGAAGTTTGCCGATCATGTTGAGAGGACAAAACTACGTGTTGTTATGGCTTGGGAGACACATGTCGAGCGACACACCATGATGTGAACCATTTGCAAAGTGATCAACAACACGTGGATTCCAAGATGTTGATATATGTTCTAGACGCAACTGCGCTATCCACAGCTGTTCGTGAAGAAATCGTTCGTCACTGGCACGGCACTGGCCACAACTACCACGTGATTGAGCTTAGTTCGATTGCTAGTGCTAAACAGTGCTATGGCAGTACTACCAGCATGCATACGGCGGTTATGATGTCACTGACAGTTAACTACCAGCATGCACACGGCGGTTATGATATCACTGGCAGTACTACCAGCATGCACAGGGCGGTTATGATATTACTAGAGATTTTCTAGAACAGGAAAACGTGCGTGCTGGAAAGCACTTAGACTAGCTGAAAAGATGTCATTAGTGCTTTAGGGAACCTTGAACCACGCTGCATCCAGAAGAGGAGACTGTGACACTTGTAGAGAAGTATAATAGTGGTAATATAATAATTATTATAATTTATATAGCGCACATTCCTGTAAACAAATCGAATGCGCTTAACAAGTATTGATGTATTAAGAACAATAATAGCAATTGAAAGCTCTGGTGGAGGTGTTGGTTTTCTGTATAAAGATAATATGGACATCCAACTTCCTATCCGTTAGACATTCCAATCTTTTGAGCGTCTTAATGCTTCGTTTGTTAACAACTCAAAGACCGTGGCAACCGCGGTCTGGAACTAATGATCTCTCGAGATCTGTCACTCTGTTTTACGTACAATTCTCACATCTGCTTGATAATCACAATAATGTACAAGCAAGACAGTTTTTTTTATTTACTGGATCTTTCAACTTAAAACAGTTTGTAATTTAACCACCTCACAAGTGTGGAAATATCCTAGACCTCGTTATAGTAATATTTGATGTTCAGGACTCATTCCTTAGTGATATATACTTCTTAGACCAAACAAAGTATGCCTGAACGATGTCGTTTCCCTAAAAAACATTCACGCCAAAAAATAACGTTTTTATCCTCAACGCGAAAACTATCCGCTGTGGCTTTGTGCCAGCAAGATACCCTACCGATCCCAAGAAAGGATAAAAAAAAATGAATATAATCATAGCTAGTCGATCATATTTTGGCGTGCAACGGCAGTCCGTATTCTCAACATGCATTTGTATATTACTTTGATCGCGAATGCAAATTAAGGATCCTGGGATTTGTTACAAACAAAGCTGAATATGATCGCATTCCGTTACTGTAAATATGATGCGCAATACGAAGAACATCTGTGATCCAATACTGCACTCGTTAAATGTTTTAAAATGTGTTTGGTGGACGTGCTTTAAGGTTCGTTGAATTTGGCCATGCATAAGTAATCTATTTTGTTAAATGGGATTTGTTGTGCTGCAAATGATAACAGCATTTGATGGATAATGCAGATTACACCAGAACAGACACCCATATGTTGTTGAAATAAAACACAATGCAAATCAGTTACTTGCAAACAATCTGAATTTGGATTGCCAAAATGAATGCACTCATTCCTTAACCGAGAAAATATGTAACATCGTCGAACGTTGTTGAACTTTTTGTTTAAAACATGGTGTCATTTTCAACTGCAATTATGATTGTGTAAGTGTCATTTTAATTATGAAGGTGAAATTTGGCAAGTTTCGTCGCCTGTCTAATATATTTTCTTGTTTAATTTTAATGTAAAGTGATGCGATGCGATGCGATGCGATGTGGTGTGATGCAATGCAATGTGATGTGATGTGATATGTTGTTGTCTGATGCGATGCGATGTAATGTAGTTAATGTGATGCGATGTGATGCAATGCGATGCAATGCAATGCAATGCGATGTGATTCGATGTGATATGTTGTTGTCTGATGCGATGCGATGTAATGTAGCTAATGTGATGCGATGCGATGTGATGCGATGCGATGTGATGTGTCATTTTAATTATGAAGGTGAATTTGGCAAGTTTCGTCGTCTGTCTAATATATTTTCTTGTTTAATTTTAATGTAAAGTGATGCGATGCGATGTGATGTGATGTGATGTGATGCAATGTGATGTGATGTGATATGTTGTTGTCTGATGCGATGCGATGTAATGTAGCTAATGTGATGCGATGCGATGTGATGCGATGCGATGTGATGTGTCATTTTAATTATGAAGGTGAATTTGGCAAGTTTCGTCGTCTGTCTAATATATTTTCTTGTTTAATTTTAATGTAAAGTGATGCGATGCGATGTGATGTGATGTGATGTGATGCAATGTGATGTGATGTGATATGTTGTTGTCTGATGCGATGCGATGTAATGTAGCTAATGTGATGCGATGCGATGCGATGTGAGGCGATGTGATTTGATGTGTTGTTGTCTGATGCGATGCAATGTAATGTAGTTAATGTGATGCGATGCGATGTGATGCGATGTGATGTGATGTTGTCTGATGCGATGCGATGTAATGTAGTTAATGTGATGCGATATGATGTGATGCGATGCAATGCGATGCTTTGCGATGCGATGCGATGCGATGTGATCTGATCTGATGCGATGCGATGTGATGCGATGGGATGCGATGTGATGTGATGTGTTGTTGTCTGATGCGATGTAATGTAGTTAATGTGATGCGATGCGATGCGATGCGATGTGATGTGATGTGATGTGATGCGATGTGATGTGATCTGATACGATGTGATATGATGTGATGTGAGCGTGGTTGGCGCAGTCGGTTAGATCTCGGACTTCCAACCAGAAGGTCCCGGGTTCAATCCCCGGCCATCCCAAGGGTTGAATTTGTGCGACCTTCTTTCGTCACACCGTCCGTGGGCAGGGACGTTAAGCCATTAGTCTAGTCTTTCGACATTTTATCAGGGAACTTAAAAGAACCCACGCACTTGTCGATAAGAGCAGGGTAATGATCCCGGTGTTGTGATCTGTATCTAGATTGTAATTCGCAGCCATTGGCGCCGTATATAACATTGTAAAGCGCATCGAGACGTTACGTGGGATGCGCTATATAAGCACTGATATTATTATTGTTATTATTATGTGATGTGATGTGATGTGATGCGATATGATGTGATTTGATATAATGTAATAAATAATAATAATAATAATTTTATGTAATATATAAAATATGACATAGCTGACCTGTTGAACGACTAATGTAAAACTTAGCATCCGCGCCCGTTGAAGTGTAGATAATCTCCTTGTTAAACCCCTCGTCCGCGTCGTGAGCAGTGATCCTTCTTACTATGGTTCCTCGTGTGGCATCCTCCGTTATATTAGCATGAAAGATCTGTTGACTGAACCGTGGGGGCTCGTCGTTTGTGTCTTTCAGATGGATAACAAGTGGCACAGTAGCAGTTTCACCACCGCCGTCTCTAGCGATCAAGTTTAAGGTGAACGAAGAGTTCCTCTCTCTATCAAGTGAACAATTAGCCCGGGTTGTTATGATAGCCGTTGAGCTGTTAATTTTAAACTGATTGGAGCCTGGACCTAGAACATTAATTGAAAACAAAGTTAATAACACGAGCTAGTGATGTTGATAAGCACATTCAAATTTACTCACCAGTGAGCGAATACACTACGTTCGCATTTGAGCCAGCATCTGCATCAGAAGCACTTATTATTTGTCTCTGTAACAGAAGTTTAAAAAACTTTGATTATCTAAAACATTTATTACATGTGTTTAATAGTACATATATATATACACAGTACGTGATACTACCATACCTTCCTTCAGTCTCGTGTTCTGCCTCCCTTCCTCCCATGTGTTAGGTTATACATATACACAGTAAGGAGTTTCATTAACAAGCCATCGTCTGGCACTAAATCTGTTTTTTATTTGATTAAGTTGATATGCTTTTCACCAAGGCGGTGTATGAAAATATGTGGTGTCATGAGCTATAATGTATGTTAAATGAATTATGCCAATCAGATTTGCTTTAGAAAATAATAATTTATTGTGCAAGGTTGGTATATGTTTACAATGTGTTGCTGCTCGTCGTATATTTTCTTGTGTTATTTCCTGCTAAACAGTTGGTTTCGTTTGCTTGTATTCACTCTGCTAAACATTAGTAGAAACGTAAAGTTCGAAAAGAAAAAAGAAAGTTGTAGCACAGCTAAAGTTTAGAATTTTATATTTTTGTATATAACACGAAAGTGAGGCCATCAAACGAAGACATAGTGAGCGACATACCGGCTGTACAGTCACTTCTGCTTCTGAATTCTCCATCACATCCGCATCGTAAGAGCTGTGACTGAACCTTGGTTTGTTATCGTTCACATCTTCCACTGTAATAATGACATCTGAGAACGCCTGGAATCACATAACCACCAAATTAAACAATTTCACTCTTCAAAATATATATTTCTCTCCTTCGTGTTTTGATCGTGTCAGCTGCTATGTGAAGTAAAACACAACTTTTTTTATTTTGAATTTCAAAGAGTAAATGTATCGCATTTTTCATGTGTATATGTTTAAATGCGTATTACATTACAATATTAATTAGCGTTATATACAATACATGAATACTTTGAAGATATTCTTGTCAAAATTAGGCTCTTTAAGGTGACGTTATACAGGAAAATACAACGGTTTGAAATGTTAGTCTGAATGCGACAGTGGCGATATTTTGCGGTCAGACTACAGACTACAATCCGGGGATCAAGTGAAGACTAACGATGAGCCCTTAAGGTTGGAGTTACGTCTAGGTCATCATTATCAAAACACGTTTTCTATCTCTCACCAAAACTTTAGATTATATTCTAAAAAGCCAAACTTCAAATCGTATGCAATTCCTTGTAAATACGAAGATTAAGAGGCTAAAAGTCTACTGTAAGAACGAAATTCAGTGATAACTAACACAAAAATATATAGCTTGGCCATGTTAATAACTGTTTCCCTAAATAATGAACATGGAAAGCTGCATACCTTTCTAGTAGAAGGGTGTCCCCCGTCTTCCGCCTGTAGTGTTAGCGTGTATGTTTCTATTGTTTCTCTGTCCAGCCGAACCACTGTACTTATCAGCCCCGTCTTGTTATCTACACGGAATGCGCCGTGAATGTTCCCGTTGCTAATCCTGTACGAGATCTCTCCATTGGGCCCCTGGTCGCGGTCGGTAGCCATTACAGTGACAACGCTGCTACTGATGTTACCATTTTCTCTTACTGAGGCTGTGTAAACGGTTTGGTTGAATTCCGGATCATTATCATTAATATCGTCTACTTCAATTATGACAGTTGCCTGTAAGGTTAAATAAGTTGTCATTACAAAATTCACAATCAATAATAACTTTATGTTTTACATGGTTTTATCGGGTGGTTATCAACTTTACATATGAAAAGACTACATTATTTGATTAAACTGGGCCGCGCGGTGTGCATGGGGGAATGGGACCTTGGGATTCGACCATCAAACAAAATGGTGCCCGGACTCAACGGTATTCTGAACCTGATTAAGCACCGATACATAAACCTCAGAACAGGGCTTGTAGAGGATGTTTGCACAATAAATTGGACTTCTAGAACCACGAACACACAAAATAACACGATGTAAAGGTTTGGATCATTTTATTTTATTCTATAAATACATGTAACCAAAGTGTCCCAATGCTCGTGATAAAATGGCAAAATCTAAAATCGATACCAGATTACGATTTGTAACAAATCAGAAATAATCAATTATGCCGATCAGGTTGTCTTAACTGTAAAGCGGAAATAATTTCTGGTAATAAACATTTTATAATAATGATAAGGATCTGTGTGGATCAAATTCAGATATATAACTTTGCTGAACTATAATTTTATTAAACTTATATTGTACAAATTATATTTGAAAAAATCATATACGCATTAAAAACTATATCCAGATAAAAATATAAGAACAAACTTTTTTTCAAGAATTTCGATAATAATAGTAGAATTTGACAACAAATTCTATACCTAGCTACTAATATTACACTCGACACTCACTCAGTAGTATTAGTAAAAGTAACACAATACCTTACATAGCACTGTAATTTATGCCTTTAAGAAAAGATAAACCATTATTTATGTACATGTCAAATTATTTTCCCAGAATAAAATGTGTGAAGCCTTCATTGATTTGTGACTTTTCTGTTTCACTGTGGCATTGTGGGATTGAAGTAGAGGAAAACAAATTTAATCAAACCACATTTTAGCCCAGTTCTGACACCAGCCAAGGTATGAAACAAAGTTGCTGCTCATTTCAGTTTTTATATGATCATACGAATCAGATATAACATAAATTTGGTGGATTTAAAACCTTTACTAGCAAGATAAATCACTCTTTCTTAACAAAATTGAAAAACCTCAGTATAACATAACAGTGATATAAAAGAAATAGTTGGATGATCAAGAGAGAGAGCTGAATAACGTACCGTGCTAATCCTGGCCGGGACCCCTTGGTCTGCTGCCTGCACTGTCAAGTTGTACTGCGACACTATATCTGCATCCAGGGGCTTCTTGATAAAAATGAATCCAGATTCCTTGGACACTTCAAACATTCCTTGACACAATCACAGTCATATTTATTATTTTAATTCCTTTTAAATTGAAATTATCAAAAAATATATACAATTGACTATTTAAAATACTAATATGGTACACTGCTGATATTTTCTTACCACTGGAATCTCCAGAGGTGATATTGTACTTGATTGTGCCAGCAAACCCCAGATCTTTGTCAGCTGCCGATACCTGAAGCACGTTACTCCCTAGCCGTGCCGCCTCACTGACGGACGTTTTGTACTCAGTCTTTGTAAACAAAGGAGTGTTGTCATTTACATCAGTCACAGTTACAATAACCTGCAGAAGAGATTATGCTACATGATTTACTGCTATTCAAACCAGTACACCATCTAATGAATTATGCATGAATGGTTTGTACATGATATACATGCCAGCTATCAGTTTAAGGCCATTTTGGTTATGCACTGTGTATATCAAGGTGACGTTTACATGTCATATTTCCGGGACTGTACACACTTTAAGATACGGAATATTAAGGAGAATAAGGGTCGCCAGAGACACGTATGCTGGAAGAACATAACTTTATATGAAATATTTTTAAATCTTAAAATAATCAAAGTTGACCACTGCAATTGCTATAGTACTTGTAGTTTTCCAGAGACTTTGCACATAGCTTGTTTGTACTATGTAAGATATTCTATTTAGAATTAGGTTTATCAGTCAATAAGCAATATAGATAATGGATGACGAGTTTGAGAGGTAGCTCATTTCTTCCTGAGAGCTGCTGGGTTGAAAGGGTGACCCTCTCCGGGCTTAAAAATAAGTAGCTTTGATCCAGGTTTGACCTTCCTCTCTGAAGCCTGCGATTATTTTACATTCAGTTTCCGAATTTTCGTAATTCAGTAGAACTCATTGCAGAGTTTAGTTTCGTTGAGTTGGTTGAGAGGGTTTTATGCGAAAAATGCCGTTTTGGTTCGTGTGGTTGAATAACTTTTTCAACGAACTCGAAACTCAGCTAAGAGAGATGAAAACGATGGGGACTACCGCTGATAGATTTATGGGAATCGTTTTTACATATCGCCTAAAATTTACCAACAAACAAAGTGACAGCTTTTACCACATTTACAAAGAGAAAGTCTGGTTATGACTATTCCCAGGAGTGATGATGTTTCAACCAAAAGTGATTAAGAAAAAGTATTCTATTGGTACACCTTGACCTTATAATAAGGGAATAAAACAGCGTCACGCGTGTTTATAGACAATAATATAAAATGCTATGACGTCGAGGAACACGAGAAAAGTGTTGAGAGAAAACTGGGCGAAGTCGCGTTTTCTCTCTGCTTTTCGAGCGGGCGCTTGTCGAACTACGCGTCGTCACTTTGTTTGAAGTGTGATTTATATCCAGTTTTATAAAATAGAACTTTAGCCAATCAGAGCGCGCGTTATATGATGTCTATCGGCTAATGGTCGACCTCAATTTAACGCGATCAATACGATCGACCCTAGCGAGTTAATCCACTGATTTTGCTATAAGGACCAAATATTATCATATCTGTGATTAACTAGATGCTATATATCAGTACCGTCACTGATGAACTTTTGCGAGTTGATGTAGGTTCAGCTTGATCCATAGCTGTCACAGTTAGAATAAATCTGCCATTTCCTCGCTCGTCCGGACTAACGTTTGCACCTTCTCGATCCAGCTCCTTTTTCACCAATAATTCACCCTATAGAAACACAACTTTTTAAATGAGCACTCAAGCATTAAGGCGTGAAGAAAGCACTTTCTACTGGTCGTAGTTGCTGCGCGTGGCACGTACCGTAACTGGGTTAATTCGAAAATATCCACTTGGATCTTCAGACAATGAATAGCGTATCTCTGCGTTTTTCCCATAATCCTTGTCGGTGGCGTTAATATCCAGTATAGTCTTGTTAAGCGTTGCTGGCCCTTCAGGAATACTGAAGATGTAGGGCAGTTCCGATATAGATGGAGATGGTTGGAACTCTGGCGCATTATCGTTTAAGTCTAACACTTGGATGTGAATCACTGACGTTGCCTATAATTAATAGAATGAAATGTTATTTTGCAATGGCGCGGGGAAAAAGATGAAGATATCAATCTATCTATCTACGTCTAAGATTGATCTGGTTGAACTGGTATGCTTTGCTGGTTCAAGACTCAAGTTGACGACTTTTGTTGGTTAGCTGATTTTCGCTAATTTTCCTTCGTAGGAGTTGACCGACACTAATAATAATAGTAATAATAGTAACATTATGGTAAATTGAATTATAAACTGCTAGCAAGCAGACAATTTGAAAAGGGCTGAGTTTACTATATGAGCTTGTTTGCGAACAAGAGTTTCATAACAACATGATTATAAATATGTCAACTTACCCATTGTTTCGGCTCTCCCCTGTCTGTGACATTAACCGTTAAGTTATAAACGCTGGCGATCTCTCTGTCTAAGCCGCTGGGCGAGATTTGAATGGTCCCCGTGTCACTGTTCATTATAAAACGTCCATCAGAGCCAGACACCAGTGCATAGGTTAACTTGCCGTTGTCGCCAGCATCCTCATCACTAGCCACCACAGTATAAACAACTGTACCTCCACCAGTATTCTGCAACCAAATAGCTGGCCCTTCAGTGTACATATTCAACTCAATCCAAAGTATATATAAACATAATTAGTACAAACATGTTCAACTTTCGTAGGGAGAAAAGAAGATATACCGACCAAGAGGAGCCTAAGAAAAGGCAAGTCTCCAAAACAGTTTAAGCAGGTCAATGCCTCAACCAGGTTCGGCAAACAAGGGAGGCTTTTCTGTCGTGAAGGCCATTTGAATCGTGAATCATGTTCCCAATCAATGTTCTAAATGTTTACACTCACAGTACAAGAATTGATTAAATCGCATTCTTTGATTAAAACTGCCCGCATCTGCCTTTGTTGGATTATAGATGAACTAAGGCAATGCAAAACAACGAGAAAACGAATCTGATTGAAAACAACAACTTTAACATCAAAACCGAACAAGCAATTAGACGTAGCACTAAATATAAACGATTACTAAGATAAGTAAATAGGAAGGTTTTCAAGCAACAAAGATTACCTCTGTAACATTTACAGTGATCCAGGATCCTCCATCAACGATGGGTCGGTTGTCATTTAAATCTCGCACATTGATTCGTAGTGTGGTGGTAGTGTTCCTCTTGGGAGTGCCGTGGTCTTGTGCCAGTATCTGTTATGTTAAATTTAAAATTGTTACTTTGATTTTGACATTACTTTATTCAAGAATGACCACAATGTTTTGAAATCGAGAAAAATTTAAGAGCACGCTGTGCATGTAGGAGGCGAACAACCTAAGGAGAGATAAACTAAAAACAAGTATAACATACTCGCTCTTTCTCAAATACTGAACATTCTCGTAAAAACCCCGACAAAAATGTCTACAGCAGCAGTTGGTCTATCTATAAGCAGATACCGTAAGATATCGGTTAGTAGCTCCCTTGTTTCCAAGCACCAAACTTCCACAACTAACCGGATATTCCACTTATCAGACTCTCAGATTTCTTCTCACAAGCGTCCTCAAAGGCAAATGTTTTTAACTTCTATTTCCAGTTGACTTAGTTAATTTTGCTTTAAATAAATCAGTCATTAATTAACTCGAGAGTTGCTATATATAGAATTATAAAACTTGTTACTGGTCACAATCCCTTGTTGAATAAGAAATGAGTTTAGGCCACATCACAGCTACACCTATCTTTAGCGGTTTGTGGAATATTGCACCGTCAAATATTGTTTATCACTATAACTTTGTTCTCCTACATTTAACATTTAAATACAAATATCCTATTCGTATTAGTAATCACATGATTCCGAGTGCAATTTGGAATACATTAACACGAGTACATTTGTCAAAGACTAACAAAAAATTGCACGAGCCTAAAAGGCAATTTGTAGTCTTTGAAAAATGTACGAGTATTAATTTTATTCCAAAATTACACGAAGAAACATGTGATTACTTGTTAATCATACAGAAACAAAAATTCATTAGATATCTACTTACTATTACTATTAACTTTGTGTGGTTATGGTAATCTTTAATCTATCTCCCCGAAGGGCTTTTCAGACATTTTCCCGCCAGCGGTACGGACCCAGTTTTACTCGTTTCCCCTTGATAGAGTAAGTGTTTAAGTTTTCTGCTTCATGAGTTAAGTGCTTCTAACCACTCGATGTTCACCCTTTTCATTTTTAGCCATGTTTTAGCTTCAAATTAGAGCAACTTGTTCAAGCAAATATCCTTTCGGACAAAAACAAAATGGCGGATGTTTGTTTGCTTGCAGCAACGTATTAGCTGCAATCTGATTGGCTACAGTTTTTTACTAGCATTGAATTTCACTTTACTGCACTCAATTAAAAAAATTTGCACTCAATTGCAAATGAACTGCACTCCTCTTGACCAATCAGAACTGAGAATTTATTGTTACTGTATGATAAGTAAGCCAGCATACTCTGGTGAATGGACAGCAAAAGGAAGGAAATTAAATTAAATGAATACAAGCCTACCGTTAAATCATAAGTCGAGACGTTTTCGTAATCAAGCGGTACATTCGTTGAAACAATCCCACTTTGATTGACTTGGAAAGCATTTCCTACATTTCCACTTGTTATAATGAACGTTAACTGAAAAGGAAGATAATCGTAAAATTCGGTTAAATGAATTTTAGCAGTATTGACATGCTTGATAAAAACGTATACAAGCTATCAAACGGTTGGAAATCTGACTTACTTTCCCATTTTCATTGCTGTCCTTGTCGGTTGCGGACACCTACAAAAGCATTAGAAACGTGTATAGTATCAATAATTGTACATTGATAAGCCATAAGTAATATATGTAACAGAGCATCAACCCCTGACTATACCACACGTTCCTTAATTGCCAGCCCTCCATCAATTATACTAACACTGGATAATACTAATCTTGACATATCTCCAGAATCCCTTTCCTACCCACATAATTCCTTGGCAGCTGCATTTACATTTCAAAGCATTAAAACGAGAGGCTGTTGCAATTGCCTTACCCTTTCAATTCCTTGCTTGTATTCATATTTGATAGAATTGTCGGGACGCAGTCACACTTGCCTTACCCTCTCAAGTATTGATCAGTATTCGTCTGTGTCACAATCTTGTCTAATCAACCAGCGCATAATGTTGGACCGTAATCCATAGAGTCAGTTACATCGTCAGGGCATTAATCCCTAGTCTATGGCGCATTCATCTTACTCGTATCATTTTTCCCACAAAGCGGTAACCCCGTTTTTGTCGCATGCAGAACTTTATACGATCTATTGTCTAATTGACTCAATTACAATAACAATAGATCGTATAAACTTTTGCGACAAAAAAGCAGCGTGTGAGGCCGACAGCGCGCGCTTTCGCGTTATGGTATGGACCTAGGGTTAACATATTATAATTTGGAAGTATTCCATTTCATCTGAATGTATTTCACATTATCTGAAGGTGTTCCATTTCATTCATCTAAAGTCGGCATATTTCATCTGAAGGTGTGCTATTTCATCCTTTGTATCTGAAAGTATTCGCTAGTATATTTTTTTGTGTTGTTTGGTTATTGCTTTAACCCACTCTGAAGTGTTCGGCCAGCCGTAGTTCTGATGCCCTACAGTGTAACGTCTTCATCTAAGAAGACCGGAAGGTCTAACCGTTTATTATCTGAAAATGTTCCATTTCATCTGTTGGTCTTCCACATTATCTGAAAGTGTTCTGTTCATCTGAAATTGTTTCATTTTATCTGAAGGTATTCCGTTTCATCTGAAAATGTTTAGTTTCCATTAGTTGGTGCTCTATATTATCAGATGGTGTTCGTCTTCTTACGGTACTTTATTTAACGTGGTAAAAATACACTTAGCTATTTTTTTTGTCACGTATGCAGGAACAATCCTGCAACACGTGGCAGCTAATTTACAGGTATCCCACAGGGTAAAAATATTTAATAGTA
>JANUFV010163757.1:0-13385 GCA_024757865.1 Epizoanthus scotinus | reverse complement strand
CCCTTTAGGTCTACCTCCCCCTGATCTTCTGGCCCTTTAGGTCTTCCTCCCCTTGATCTCGTGACCCTTTAGGTCTACCTCCCCCTGATCTTCTGGCCCTTTAGGTCTACCTCCCCTTGATCTCGTGACCCTTTAGGTCTACCTCCCCCTGATCTTCTGGCCCTTTAGGTCTTCCTCCCCTTGATCTCGTGACCCTTTAGGTCTAAATCTAACTATAAAGTTCTTTCGACACGTCCGACTGTTGAAGTTGTACTAAACTAGACTAGACACCGAAGCATCCCGCGTTACGAATTGTACTCTTGTCATTTTTAAAATATTCAGTTCATAGCTCACCTAATTGTTAATGGGGTCAGTGTTCTGGGAAAGCATGCTTTATCGATCAGTATTTTTATCCAATTTGTGTAATTGAAAATATAATTTATTTGAACTATAATGCGATTGTCTTGTCATGAGGTAGCTCAGATAACTTTATTCGACATAATTTTCACGAGAGACAATTCCTGTAGCGTGATTTAAGAATTGAAACCACAGTTATTCCTGAAGAAAAGACACCTTGACTGCGTGAGAATTTATTGACTTGAGTTTTGTTTTGCATCTAGCATCCGTAAATTCTTGCGACCCTATATATTTTAATCAAAACAACAAGGAAGACCTGATGATATACTAAAACGAATACTTTGTCTGTACACAGTGTGATTGAATTGTCGCGACCAATCACACAGCGAGTGAGAACGGTTAAAACGGAAAAGCTAAAGTAAGTGTGGAGTTATTTTATTCTGACAGTTATCTTTTACCGACAATACCGAAGCAACAAAGGGCCTCGTGGTTTGATCACGTTTTTCCCGATAACAAAATCTATTTTTAACTTTTCAGACTGTTTCCGGTTTTCGCTGGCAGGGAAGTCAAAATGCGGCAGAGAAGAAATCAATTTTGAACATTTGATTGTAGGACGGAGCGGTTTGTGCTTTTAAGCTTTACAATTCATAAAACAAAAGAAGAATGGACGAAGGAGTTTCTATGTGGGGGAAAAGCGAACAGAGCAATCTAATTGTTCTGTTAAGAAGTCAAGATGCGGCTTCTTGACCAGTGAATGCGAAAACACACAATCTATAACTTTTAAAGAGAAATGTTGATTTGCTTGTTTGACAGGAAGTAACAGAAAGCTTTAAGCTCATGCTGTTTGTTCTACGCAAGCTTTTTGTCTGTCCTTAAAGATTTTTATGTTGGTTTACTTTGCCAGCTGTTAATTTAGATCGCACTGTTGACAGTTGTGAAAGCAAAGTCATTTTGTAGTCCCAGGAAAGTAACTCGAAAGTACATGACTTTATTTGAGTTTTTCTGCTTACTCCGTAACGGTTTTGTTGTACTAATCACGTTTCATGATAAATTAGTACTGGTAAACTCTGTTACGACCAGGGGCTAATCGCTGACTATTCGGAATAAAGATTTATACGAGTAACAAGACAGTCACACGATTATTGACGCATTAACTGGCTTTCTAGTTTGACTGGCAGCTGTCATAGGGAATAGGATGAACATTTTAAATCTAGTTTTTATCTCACCAAATTTAATTCATTTCCTTTGCAGATTTATGGTACACATAACGAACAAAGCGCTTCTCGTGCATGGAGCCGTTTTCCTTGGGAACATGTATAAATAAAGGACTATGTGTACTGTACGTTGCACACAGGTGAGCGGTTCCCACCTATTGTCTGTCTCGACAACCTGATTGCATTACTTTTCTGACAACTCTGTGATTCTCTCAGTGTGCTGTCCGACACGTGCACATGAGTTTGTCCACCAAATAATTGTATTTTCTTTATTTCACTTTCTTAAATCCTAAAGCTCGCTATGTTGGGTACAGGTTCTCCATTAAAGTATTCAGACATTTTATTTCAAATGCATTTGCCTAAAAGTCGGGATCTTTTGTGTTTTCAAAAGACACGGGTATTCGTGAGTTTTCTTTGTCAATGATCAGCATAAACTTTCGAAAAGCTTTTACAAAGAGGCGGTCCCTGTTTGCTCACCACTTCAAGGCGATGCGTCCTTTAAAGGCCAATTCTTTCGCTTTGTTTTCCTTTCTCCGGTAGCAAATAGTACCGACCGTATGTTAGTTAAAAAGGAACTAATGAAGAAATTTTCATTTAGATTTTCATTTAGAAGGCATTATTGAGCCATAGTGTTTTAAATCCTCTGCAAACACTGGCTTTACTTCTTAGTAAAGTTTTATGTTCAGCTAAAGAGTTGATCAGATTTTGTCGTAATTTCCTTGTCCTCTTTGGAGTTACACTAACTCTCAGCTTTATTCTAAGCTACATATTAAAATTTTGTAGCCCAATTCTGTGTCAGCTAATTACAGTTGGTATTTTTTTTAAATCTGGACTCGTTTGCGACGAAAAGACCGTTTTTAGTTTTCACTATTAAGGTTAATAAACTCAAAATGGCACTGCAAACTGCATGATTTAGTTTCGTAGTCTGTAAAACTTACAGCATTACCAATTGAAAAAAGTTAGTGATTACTTGATAGAGTTCGTTTGTTTCGCTAATCTTTCTTTGTTTTTTTGTGGGAAATGACTTTATTAGGCATGACGGCGAACGCTCTAAAACTTCCTCTACTCTGGCCTCGCTAATGTATACAACTTTCCTTGAAGTGGAAATGTTTTCCTCGTTGAATGTTGTTCATACATTTGTTACCATTGCGTATGTATTTAAAATAATAAAGTTTCCTAATGTGTTTTTTCTCACCTGCCTAACAGAACTTAATGGATCCTGAAAACGTTTCACACCATTTTTACTTGACATTAATGTTAATGTTGTTATCATAATTACAGGCCTTCTATGGTTCCAAAGAGTAAGAATAGATTTTATGTTTTCTTGTGTTTCGCCCCACAATTGTCTTCAACAGCTCCATTGTGCATCAGTGTAAGCCGTTCATTTGAATCCAGCTGCCTTCCATTGAGTGTTGCTGTTTTTGAAGTATTATATATCTGTTCGGTTTTAAATATTTATATTTGTATGTCAATTCATTCGAGTACTACAATAAAGCCATTACCATTTCTGTATTGTTCGAACCAGTTGCTCTGAACAACTTGACATTTCAGGCAACCAAGCACTTTTAGGTGATGTCACTGATTACGTTTTCCTTGTCAAGCACTGGGAAATTCTAATCGTTGCCGCAGAAATAATTTGTTGCTCAGGGGATAGCTTTTTCCCGTGGTTCTTGGTCAGTGTTCTAAAGTCAGCAAGGAGCATTCCTTCGCCTTTCGCTTGGTAGCCGCATATTGCAAGGTTCACAGCTTAATCAAAGCTCAACAGCAAGGTCAGATACCATTTCTACATTTCTCTACAAACAAACGCTTTCCAAGGAAGTAAATGCAAGGAAGACTCCATACTTCCTTTCTTAAGAAGATATTTTAAAGATTTGCCCATTTTGTTTAATCGTTTCGTTCGCCGCCATGAGGGTTGTGAATATTGACGCATTTTTTATCTGAACTCCATTTGCAATCACCGACATGTGTGTGTTAATTTTTTCCCAGTTACCTTATTTAGTTATTTATATCTCTGTGTCAGAGAACGAAATTGAGAAGCAGCAGTGATTTTATCAAAAAAAATTCGAATTTAGTTCACATGCACGGCATAAGGAAAAATGTACGAACATCACTGAAATCACTAATTATAAGAAGTCATGTCTAGCCGTTCAAAGTTGTCAACCTTTGATCCTGAACAAAATGAGAAACAAATGGTCTTTTTGTTAAACTCAGAAGGAAAAGAGACATATAACTTGTAGTAGACGAACATGAGACAGCTAAAAACAGTGATTTTTCTCCACAGGAAGATAATTGAAGCCTTTCCAACGAATTCACTTTGTTGCTACCTGGAACAGGGCGAGACTCTTCGGTTCGAGGTAAGAGCTGATTTGTTGTACAGCAAATGTTTTTGTCTCTTGGAGATCCTGTCCTAGAGTACATTTTTAAATATTAGTTATTAATTTCGCAGGAATAAAAAATATTTTTTGAATACCAAATCATTTCTTGAAGAATCTGATATAAACGCTATACCAAACTTTCTTGTGCGTGTCAATGTTGCGCGGAAGCACTAGCATGGAGCAAATAATTGCATTGCAACTATTGTTTTTTTATCCTCTTACTCCCGTAAGGTCAGTTTAGGCGATTTCTTCAGCCAGTGCGTTTATTAGTTTTAAATACAGAACATTCTTGTTAGGCGTAAGTAGATAGATAACGATTTTTTTGCTCTATTTGTTGAATAGGAACCAGTATAAAATGTATAAAAAGAAACAAGAAGCTACTATTATTATTAAGTACCGTCCAAATATAGTTTTAAAACTCAGTTATATAATTTGCTGGTCAGTGAGTGTTACCGGAATTTTCTTGCTGCATTGATTTACACAGAATGCAAAACAACAGAGTACAAATAGGCGTTGCAATTTAGTTGCCATACATATAGCCTGGGGATAAAATGCATTGATTCATTAATATTTACAGTTCTTGCGTTAGAGGAGAACATGCCATATGTCCATATACGCTTAGACTTGTAGTTTATTCCATTTTCAAAGCAAATGAAAAAAAACATTTCAAGCGCACAGGCTACGCAGCAGATGGTGTGGTGTTGACGAACTTTCCATGGACGAGCTCTCTCGCATTCAATTTGTTGTACGAAGGAAGTGTATACGTGTAAATACTGTAAAGTGAAAATACATACCAGAAATGGATTAGCTGTTTATTTCATTCTGTGGTTAGAATTCTCAGGAAACATCTGTTATAGTGTGGAGCGTGGAACATGAATTTTCAATGTGACCGTTTTATTATAATGTTCTCTAATCTTTCCTTTGTGAAACGTGTACAAATTCTCGCGCCTTCATATTCACTAAGATTAGTGACATCAGTGATTGTGATAAAGTGAAATCTTTTGTCTTTAATATGGGAATAATAGTGCGAGCTGTGATTGTGTAAATTCAAGAAATTTTTTTTATAGACTTATTGAAGTTACTGAATAAGGAGTCATGTTTTACTTTCGCTCTAATTATATGAAGCAGTTCTGAGCTTTCGTTTGTTCAGTTGGATTATGCAAAGGTTCTGTTTTTCATTTCTGTATGATTATGGGAGATCACTATTGAAATCACAGTGTCCTAAAGACACACGAAGAAAGACAATTCAGAGCTGCTATTTTCCTATTCTTTCCAACATTTGCGCAGCTATCAAAGATAAAAATAGTTGGCAAATAGGCCTCGTCGGTTATATTCTCTCCTTTTGAATTATTGGGGTACGCATTGAAGTCAGTAAACAAACCTTTATCAAGTACGTTTTTCACTTACCTCCATTTGTAAAGCAGCGCTTGTTTGGTTGTGTAAGTATTGTCGTCTTGTGTTCATTTCCTTAACAGAAAGATAAGAATTACTTCGGTTATCTAAAGTTATACTTACTGTAAGCCAATTAGGTTTGTTTTAAAAGGAACTGAAGAGTGTTAAATTGAATTGAAAATGTACTAAAGGTATCTTTTCTTACCAAATTTGTTTTCGCTATACAAAAAGCGATTCATCACCCGACGAAGCAATAGTAAAACCATACCTACTGCTCGTCGCTAACACAGTACAAAGTACAAGCCAATATGTTTTAGCCAGTTTATTTTTAATTTCCCTTAGAAATACTAGAAAATAATACGATTTCCTTTATAATGGTGTTGATCATCGACAGAGAACAGAGAAAGGTAGTGTATTCAACAATTGTTACACTACCCGCACGCTTTCAAAGATGTTATGCTTCTTTATGTTAACACCGCATTTTCAAACACTATAAATATTCCAACTTGCAGTTTGCAAATTATAAGAAACGAGTACAGTAACAACAAGCGCTTTTACTTTTCAAGATATACATAGACCTCGAATGTTCCTGTTTGCGTTTTCATTAACTAGTTAAAAAAACCTACAGGGCATGAAGAACAAATGTCAACTTTGCCACCCGTATCTCGGTTTATTACAAATATCTCGGGGCCTATTGCTTTCTGATTTTCCGCAGCCTTACATATATTGCTTCGCTGTGATGTTTGAGGTGTGTTGCTGGGTTTACACAGCAGTGTAACGTAGCTCGAAGGCTAACCTTGTGGAAACTCTTTAGACATTTCAATCGACTCTTTTGTTGAGTATTTTTCGAGACAAGCGGTCTCATCGCACACGAATCATGTTTTATATCATACACAAATGACTGTGAAACACTGCTTATCTGATATGGCGTTGAAGACGATTATTCGGGCAAGTACATAAAGACGCTTTCATTTTAGTTGTTCATGCTGGCTGAACAAACTATGCGAACTACTTTAGTCTCGATCAATGTCTCTTTTCAAATTTGCATGGTTGCTGGAAAATACTGCCCCTGGATTGATCCAGGCTTGGATACATCGCTTTGAAGTCGATTCATACTTTCAAATGATTTTTAGATCTCGACAATTGTTGTTAGATTCCAAGTAAACATTACTTATATAAATCTTCTGGTTAGGTTTTGAGAATTACCCAATACATTAAGATGTCAGCTTTATGCCTCAAATGTAAACTTCCGCAGTCAGTTTTAGTGACTTTTGTTCATGTCTGGTTTTCTCTCAAATTCCACGGATGTGTTTTAGTTAAAGCAAAAACGCAAGTCGCGAAAATCTTGAATCATTGTTTACTTTTTAGTGAAACTCGTCAGATAGCTGCAGTTGGCATGTATAAATGCTCTAGTGTTTAGTTCAAATGTAATTCCGTTGATTTCGGTACTTCACCTAGTGATAGTCTTCTATTTGGATTGTTAGTCGCTTATGTCAGTATTCGTTTTATTCATTTGTACAAAAACTGATTGATCATCACAGCACAATATTTCGTTTGTTCTCAGTTAGAATAATAATATATGCGTCAAGATAACAAAAAACAAGGTCAAGTTACTGTGTAGGTTTTGTTGGCTCCCTCGTTAAATTTTAGTTTTACTAAAACTACAAAAAAAAATAGCGAGTAACAGTAACAGTATTACTAAATATAATTTTTCTTGCGAATGTGAGAATTAGATTTTAGTAGAATACCGTAACTTTCTAATTCCGTTTCATGGTTGTAAAACATCCAAGATCTTGTTAACGAGTTGATAAGCCCGTGTATTTCAAACTCGCGAAGGTAGAAAAGTTTAGGAAGTCGCTATATCCATTCATAATGTGAAACACATAAAAACCTCAGCTTTAGCAAGGCTGTAGCCAAACCAAAATTTTGACCACGGTAACTGCATTGTTTTCATTTGGTATACTGGCCAAAAGAAGCAGGAGTTTACAAATTTTGACCGAGACAAATATTTCTATTGCCTCCTGGCAGCTAAAGCCCTGATTGAAATACATACACACAGGCCGACACAAAACACCTTTTTAGCTACTCGTTTACTTGACGGAGTACAATGTTCCAGTACTTGAGGAAGAATAATAGTTCCAGTACTTGATCACTGAATAGTATTCAAAGCACCTACATGTATCGTCTGGGGCTTTGAATTAGTGCATTCACAAAATAGTATACCACCAAAGTCGGCGCCAGTTTTAAATTGTTATTATTGCGAAGAGGGGGTCCTCGCGTTTGTATTGGGATAATAAACATACACCTGAGTAGATCTTCCGAGTCAAACCTGAGTGAAACGCTTAGGGCTTCAGTTTTCTGAGCCAACTAGGTGACATCTCCTGTAGCGACTGACTGGTCATTGAAAATATGTTTCGTGCAAGTTGGAGACCAATTGATTGTCAGTTGAATGTTAGTTTTGAAGGCTCGCTGCAGATATTTGCATGTGAAAACTGAAGAACGACACAAGGTCATAACATGACTGCTGTGAATATCACCTCCTTTTTGGACATCAGTAAATTCATTGGCAAACGGTAGCTTTCTTTTGTCATAGTAAATCTTATGTACAAATTACAGACATTTTATGAAAACCCTATTGTTTCAGTTTGACATCTTCTGTTATCCATTGCCATTCATCCTTTACTTCTATCTAGAATTCGTTTATAATGTTACGCTCTTTCTTTTCACCAGTTTTTCATGATTGTGTTAAACTAAACAAAAATATTTCATTGTTTTATGCATTTCTGGTATCTTGGTCTAACTCCTACGTCATTATATTAGTAAAGGTCTGTGCTTTATCCCAAGTGTGTCGCCCAACTGGGATATAGTTCCGACTTTCATTATCCAAATAATGGCGATATCCGTTTTTTCGCTTTAAAATTTTCCAAACCTTTGCACGTGGTTCTTTCGTGATATTTTTTCGCTATAATAACTTGTAACAATATCATATACAATAACAAAGACGAAAGACAGAGATAAAGGTAACGAACTTTTTTCTCATATTTTTTGTTATCTCCTTCAAACATTTTATATGTCATTTTTCCTCAATGCTAGACGTGTGCGCCAAACAAGAAAGTCTTGTAATCTCTTTATAGACACGAAGGAACAGAAAGGTGATACCCAACAATCCATTTTCCCCCAAAAGACCAGTGAGAATTTGTGGCAGCGGCTTAAGCCGAAAAGATTAACACATTTTTATCCTACGTTTTTAAAGCTAAGTTGTATCGAGGCAACCATTTTGTCTTCAACCCCAAATCCGGCAATGAACAGTGCTAGTTCCTAACTCTAACACTTTCATGCTGGTAATTGGGTTCGAACATCTCTCTTAGCAGTAGTTTGTCGCAAGTACTTTTCTGTTTATTTTGAAGTTAAATTTCTGCACCACGTCCATTTCAACAGATGACAAATGCTGTAAATGGTTTAGTATCATGGTTTGAAACTGAAATAAAGATACAACTCCAGTCAACCTAAAGTTTGGTTCGCTAAGTATGTTATAACATCGCTCCTGCAGTCACAATTTTAAATGATTTTGAAATGTTTAATCAATGAGACTAGGATTGATTTAATAGCCTGGTTTCTCTTGAACTACTATGGCTCCGGTCAACTTACAGTTTGGCTGAGAACACGCGAAGTATGTTATAAATAATACCGTTCTTAGTGTACCTGTAGTGCTCATATTAGTTGCAGTGTTTTTGTGTATTGGCATATGAGATCCGAAAGAAAGCAAGTAGTTTGCAGCAAATTAACTCGGCTTCGTGTGTTCTAAATGTTGAGCGTGTGCATTGAGTTTTCGTCTAGAATTGAAGAAAAAACAACTGACCATCAAGAAACTGAAAAGTGATGTTTAAATGCCTGAATGTGTCATTAACGTCTATTGGGTTCTTGTTGCTTTTGACCAATTTGGAATCGAAGACAAAAACAGTCGGCCTTTGAGAAAGTGAGAAGTGTTTTTAAATTCCAAAATGTGTCACTTATGTCTATGGGTTCTTGTTGCTTTTGACAAATCTCTTATATTATTATTTTACTGTTGTACTCAATAAACCTCACTAGCTCGTTCTTGATATATGATAAAAACCATTTGGAAAAAGTATATTTATATAGTTACAGAAAATATTTGTCACCCTAGACCGTGATCGTGTTGGACGAGTCGGCTGCATTCAGCTGGTAGCTTAGGGGATCCGACACTAGAAGTCTTCATGTAATTTTTATCTTAAACTCATTTGCTCTTTATCTTACATAAGTTTTTGTAAATGAACATGAAGAAATGGAAGATTATATCTCTCAGAAAGGTGAAGAAGGTGGGATTAAGTAAAAATATTCGACTTGCACGCACGATTTTCATGGCACTACAATTGTCGATTAACTAAAAAAAATGAGAGCCCTGTCCATTTATTAATCTTCTCTTGGTCGAGGGAATAAAGATTGGCAGGCTGTATTGCCGAGATTGTTCCTAAGTTTCAGAATTATCCTATTGTTTTATAGTATTCGCACTATAGTCTAAATTTGTAATAAATTGTTGAAAATTTTTTTAAGTTTTATTTTGCAATTAATCAGCACTTTGATCCTCAAAATTTCTATTCTTTAGTAAATTATTATAATTATCTTTCTAGTTATTCATCAGAATGGAATTTGTTTAAAGTAATTGAAACTTTATATTTCTTAAGATTACAGATGTGTCAGTGTTCGGCAAACTGCAAATTTAAGTTTGTTTTAGTTTGTTTTGCAGCTTCGTTGTTGGCGAATTAAGGGATTTTAAAACACCCCATTATTAGAGCCCGGACGATACAAATGGGTGTGAAATAAACAAATTTCTTATGTTTTCAAGAGGTTAACAATGAGAAAAGAAGAAGCGTGCAAAAAAGGGGCAAGACATTGACACCCATTCCGAGTTGTAACAGTTTGCGAGAAGATTACTGTGAGAAATTGTTGCT
Organism: Epizoanthus scotinus; assembly: GCA_024757865.1. Lineage (NCBI taxonomy): Eukaryota > Metazoa > Cnidaria > Anthozoa > Zoantharia > Epizoanthidae > Epizoanthus > Epizoanthus scotinus. Next base: position 3,098 of record JANUFV010163757.1, on the reverse strand, counting down.
GTTTTCATTCTGTTCATCACAGGTAAAGGAAGTTTACGATGATCCTTCTAGATAACATGAATCACGATAGAAAACTGTTGATCATAACTCAGGGCTCAACTGGTGCGGTAGTGGACTTACAATCAAATCTACAATCTCCTTAGTTTCGGCAAGACGTTTCCTTGAAAACGTCTGTTTTTCCTCAGTTTTCCCGCTAAGATTCGCCACGATGCAGGTGCATTGTGTGTTCCGCCGAGGTGCATTAGTAGAGTCAACACAGCCAAGTCTGTTTGCAGAAGGGTAGTTGAATTCATTGAAATCTCTATGACTACGTGCGCCGTGAATGCTAATTGCTTTTGTGAGCGCAAGTACGTACATAAGCGGTGAGAAGTAAATTAATAAAGGTTATATAATCAGTAGTTATATCTTTGACGAGTTGGTTTCGGCTTGTGGCGTCTTATCTGAAGCGGTCAATTATCTGGCGGCCCGGCTGTTCTTAAATGGCCGGAATTCTGGTCAATAAATTTTATTGTTTTGCTTTCATCCTCTTATCAGCCGCAAGCTCAACGCCCAAAGTACTCAAACTCCAATAGACAAGCAAGAAGGTGCTTAGAATCTCCGCGTATACTTCGTGGTTGGAAAATCCTCTCTTGGAGCAAACAAGTCCTTTGTGTGTTTAAGGTAAGCATCTTTTTGTTATCCTTCTTTCCATTAGTCTGTAATATCCAATTTCTTTGCAATTATGTTTCTCTTAAACGTACCAAATTCTGTAACAAAAAACAGAAAAGCAGAACGCCTTTGTCTTTAGAAACACGAATGTCTCTTGATACTGATCTATCCCACTCAAATAGTCGCTGCCGTTGATCTCAGAACTTCTTATCACAAGCTTTTACTAAACAAAACAACTAAGACAATACGTAAACCCAAAATAGGCTGAGTAACTTTTTGAAGTTTTCCGGGAAAGGTGTGGGCCGGAGTCACCTTACTGTGCAGACGCCTAGACTGAGTGCTTCAAATCCTTTGATGTCAGTTACTATAAGTTAAACGTAGAAACTCGAAGCTATGACCAAGCTGTATTACAGTAGACGAAATGTGGGCTGATTTGAACTTACGAAATACGATACTAGCCAGAAATAAAAAAGGAGATATTACGAGCTACGATAATTTAAGAATTCCCAGTTTACAAATTAAACTGATGAGAGGGGTTTCCATAAAAAACGAAACTTGTTTTGCAGTCTATACCTACATGTACTTTGGCGTATTATATTTTTTTTATAAGAACATTTTTATAAGAACAACGAGGCTCAAATTTGCCTACAAATTAAGAACAAAGTAAGAACAATCGAGGCTCGGATTCAAACACGTATTTAAGAATGTAACTATTTCTCGAAGTTCTTGACACAGTAAAATACACAGCTTGTCCAGAAACCAGCACAGATATTGGGATACAAATACCTTACTGTTTTTTACAGGCAACAAATGCAGAGCGAGCGATTTTATAAAAAGATCTCTTAGTCCTGTAGATATTGATATGTCTATTTATGTGTCGACACAAGAACAAGTTAAGAACAATCGAGGCTCAAATTGTCGTAAAGATTAAGAACTCTGAGGCTCGGCCGAAATTTAGTGGTTCTTTTAAAAAAAAGTGTGTATTTCGCATTCCATTTTGACCTCATATTCAAGCTAGTTTCAACCTATGGCTCATGAACAGTTTGATCGTGTTTCGCGGCTGGAGCCGTTCTCAGTCAGTGGTTTCAATGAAGAGCAGAGCTGCCGAGCCCTTCTCTTTCATGCCGACAAAGTGTTTCACGAAAATTAAAGTTCTGAGGCACAAAAACATTGTAACAAAAAGAAAAACTACTTGATTATAATAAATACTAGCAGTACCAATTTATGTTTCCATGCGGTAAATATATGAAGTTTTATAATGTCGAAATGAATGGTGAGATGAGCGGTGCAAAACTGAAGAGATCTTTTGTTTTGTCTTATATATAAGGAATTAGAGCTTTAGTGATGTAACCCCTTCCTGTTGATCGCAGGCCTATTTCAGGGCAAAACATATAGTTTTACTAAATTCTTTCTTCCAATTTTTCCTTCACAATATAAAGAATTTGTTAAAATACAGCAGGACAGTGAGATATACATATATTTTTGTGGGAATATATTCGGCGATCATTGCGTGAAGTGAACTACTCGATAACAGTACGACTATATTTATTGACTTTTTTTTAACCCAACCAGTTCCTGAGCTTTGATTTCTATATTTTTCTTTTGTTTTCGTTTATGTTGCAGTTTTATTCGCTGATATTATCAATTTCAATTTAAACTTTGATTCAGACCACACGCTGCGAGTTTAGTATTTTGTCTTTATTCATTCAATTTTGTTTTTATTCACTTAATTAATTTCCCATTAAGTCCCCAAACTGTGAATTTAGCTATTGGATTGAACTTTGGCTTTCATTCAGCTTTCTTTTTATTCCATTACAATTTATTAATATTCCCATTCCATCCCATGCCTACAATTTTAGCATTGTGATTTTATGTTACAAACCTGATGTGACATCCGAATTTATTGGGAACAGTGAAAACTGCTCAGTGATCATTAAAAAACTTTCATTTGAACAATATCAGTTCGTGGGTTTACCTGTTAAGCTGACATTTTTACATTTTGCCGTCCCATACAGTTGATAGCGTACTCATCAAGAGCTTTCCTTTGAATAGTCACACTCTGTGTTTTGTCCATATTTTGAGAAGTTATGCCATCTCACTTAATTTGAAAAAGTATTCACAGAAATCAAAGAGGTGATGGTACTCATCCAGAGCTTTCCTTTGAATGGTCACACTTTGTGTTTTGTCCATATTTTGAGAAGTTATGCCATCTCACTCAATTTGAAAAAGTATTCACAGAAATCAAAGGGGTGATGGTACTCATCAAGAGCTTTCCTTTGAATAGTCACACTTTGTGTTTTGTCCATATTTTGAGAAATTATGCCATCTCACTCAATTTGAAAAAGTATTCACAGAAATCAAAGGGGTGATGGTACTCATCAAGAGCTTTCCTTTGAATAGTCACACTTTGTGTTTTGTCCATATTTTGAGAAGTTATGCCATCTCACTCA
>JANUFV010163646.1:0-13389 GCA_024757865.1 Epizoanthus scotinus | reverse complement strand
CACGTGATTTCGACGTGCTTGGCTATCGCAGCGTGACAAAGCGAAGGTCAAACGGAGAAACGGAATTTGGAAATCCGTAATCTCGATATTTTCGGCACACGCTTGCAAGAATATAACTGCTGCCTTCGGCAGCAATTAAGGGTTTTTAATCTTGTTTACTATCAAACTAGTTTGTATGCGATATGACCAATAAATGCTTTCAACAGTAAAAGTATTTCCACTATAATGTTTTTAAAAACACGATATATAGCCTGCGTAGCTTGCCGTCTTATTTCGGGGGCTGAAAACTCGGAAATTAACTCAATATTACTCGATCGAGCGCCATATTGGACGCGCGCTAAAGCAGAGACTGGGGAGAGACAAAACAGTCTGCTTGACGCGCGTTCACTATAGCGCCCGATCGAGTAATACAAGGCTAACTTGCTACTTCCCCCCTCCCCCCCCCAAAAAAAAAAATAAGACCACCAGCTACGCAGGCTAGATAAGATAGTTTATTTAAACACGTAACGCCTAAGAGCTTATAATCAAAGTCGTTCAAAATACGTACACTGTTAAAGTATTATATTTGTTTTACTTACAGCAGACTGGCCGAAAGCCAAATAACAGTTTATATAATCGAATTGTTATATATACTTTAATCTTAGTACATGACACGAGAACCAACAACTAAACAGCAGAAATGAATAAACGTATGAAATACATCTCGAACGGTAGGCTTTCTATAGATCATCAAATCTTCACTTTTAATTGCGCAGAGGAAGAACTTTTATCGACTGCACTGAGCCTGAATTTGATAATAAACCTGCTCATGGCAGGACCACTTTACAACGAGATTATATCACATTATCTTTTCTTAGAATTAGATTTTTTTAAGACGGATTTTCTCCCATCTCACAGCAAACAAGGTAGTTTCCGCCAACAAACAAGCCTGCTTATTCAAGGAAATGGGTCATATACATGTCTCCATGTTGAAAAATTACAACAAACAAAAAGTTTGGACTTTGTTGAGGAAGCCGAATAGTTTCCCAAATACTTGTAGAATATGTTCAAAATCTCGATCAGTTTTCAAGCTGGGAAAAGACACCAAACACTCCACGAGTCTCGCCAGTATTGCAATATATACTCGTTCTACGTCAATTCGGTCTGTTTTAAGTGTGCACTTAGACTTTACTGACCCACGACCGACCCTGGGTATAAACAGTACTTTCACGACAGTGTATGGAAACCAAATTAATCAATATTATAGAAAGCGTTTTCTTCCATTCTGACTTTCTAGAAACAACATTTTTTAGAAGGAATTAAATCTATGCTCGATATTTTTTTGCTGAAACACAGTCAGAGAATCTACGACTTGACGTGACAGGTTCATGCCTTTCTTTCCAGTTTTACATTTTCTCGATGATTAGGTCAGGAGATGATAGCCATACATACAGGGAGTCTGTCATTGCTGTGGTGCAAAGCATCCCGGGTTCCTGTATAAACCCACTGTACTTGTCCACGGAGGCTAGCAATGATCAGAAAGCTAAGCCTCTCGGTTAGTACTTCCGGCTTGCGACTAATTTGAATAACGGAAAAAGATATAAGCTATTTTTTAAACCGATTGTTCAAGTTGCAGGCGATAGATGTTAACCACACCCTAAAAGTATTCTCAAAGGATATGTAAGCGATAACAACTGTATATCGTTATCATATCGTTATTATTATTATTATTATTATTATAAACTATTATCATTACTATTTTTATTATCATTGTAAAACATATCTTTGAAAGCTACCCAGTTGTGTTATAGATTAAGAGCAGTCCCATCCTCTCACCGTCTCGAGTTGTTTACTGTTTCTCCACGAGTCTATATGCCCGTAATACGTGTTACAGTTAGGGTTAGGGTAAGGCTAGGGTTAGGGTTAAGGTTACAGCACTGACTTCGTATAATAACTACGACATTTCGTAAGTAACATGCTCCTCTAGTTGATTTTTGCAGTTTAATGTGAGGCAGTAAATAAACTGGTTGCCAATATATACGTTTAATATATAATATATATATAAAAATATGTTGCCAAAAATAAACACAAATAAGATAATAGACCCAAGTGTAATGTCAAGTCAAGTGACCTCCTCAGTCAAAGATCAGTGTACTGATATAATAATGAGAAAGCGATAATGCAGGTTTAAACTCCCGTCCACCTATAGGTTATTATATTCATGAGATCGTCTTTCAAAAATGATTCGAGAATACAAGTTCTTCTCGGAACAAACCGCAAAACAGGATCAGTAGACACTAGTGGGGATGCACGTGCGGAGTAAAAGTGTTTTCCTTGTGTCGGGAGTTGATTTCTTGTGTCGAGTTAGTTGGAATGATCAGAAACATCAATGGGTATCAACGAAAGCAACAGTTTCGAGACATATCAAGATAATTCATGAGGGATGTACTCGTCCTATGAAACTAATAAAGTTGGTTTTCGTTACGTTTTATGGATATCACCGCACAACAAACTACTGACGAAAGATTCAATTCGGTTTATTCGGAGTAAACATGCATTGGACTGACGAATGCAATGTAACGCTTATATATAACCAGCTGTGAAGTATATGACTAAACTGTTTATGCGACTATCATTTTGTGTAATGATACTAATGAAAATTTGCACATCCCGAAACGGGCTGATCGGATTATGAGTAACAAATTACGTGCTGATGATTCAATAACCGGCTTGTCTGCCACCAGCAATATATACTGGCGGTAGATAATATTACTTCATGTCATGATTTCATTTTAAGACGTAACAACCGGTATACTAATTATCTTCTGTAAAAGATATCTTCTACGGTTGCTTTTGGCCACAATTGCACAATGCTAATGTATCTACTAAGTGGTTCTTACACAGTATAACCCAACATTGCACTTCAATATGCTGGTAACTGGCCTGCTCCTAGCTAAACCTTTTAACCCCCTACAAGTATTTTGATTAACGTTTTCAATCAAATATTTTTCTGTCATTCTTTTCATTTCCGCCACCAACCATAAATCATTGTCCTGATTTGACCAATCAGAGCACTGCTCTAGGAACGAAAGGGTGGGCCTACAATCGCTAATCTATCACAATGACGGAGACCAACGCTAAAGGTATAGCGTACTGATAGTGGCAGAAGCACTCTTAGTTCTTTTCCACCAGAGATTTCCGTACAAAACGTGTTCTTCTGATCTCGGCAAGTGGTCGTACATGCCATTTGGTGTTCCATGGTCCTGAGCTACTGATACTACCAGCAAGAGACTGCCCCGCGCTTTATCTACACAGCTGGTAACATATCTGAGGTAAAGACATCATTTTTTGTTTGTTTATTTAATAATTTATCATCTTTACAAAGCAAAAAGAGCCCCCTACGTAAGATCCAGGCCTTAACGTTTTCGACTACAAATCACGAAACCTGACTCAAATAACAATACGGCGGAATATCGTCGCAGTAATGCACGCGATATATTTGCGCAATTGTCAGGGACAAGTCTAACGCAGCTACTTTCAAAAGTTAGAAAGTTGTGATTCAGAGCGTGTAATATCTTTAAATGATCCCACATGTGGAGGGAGACTGACTATACTACAAAGATCTTCATTTGTTGAAGCGCCGCACATGACTTCCTACACTTGCTACCTTTAGAGCTAATGCTAAACGTGGTTACTAAAACCTTAGAATTCCAGGTTGAAACACAGACGAACCTTGAGAGTTTCTAGCGTCAAATGGACGCTTTTATAAAGTTATTTGCCAGTAAAATAATAGAAGTAGGAAAGTGCTTTGTGGTTTGCTGCAATCGCTGGTTTGTGCTAAGACGAGCAGAAAAGGAAAACAGCTCAATCGCGTGTAAACTGTTGATCGCGGCAGATTACTTTGGGGACAGTACTTTCTTATCATTTTACCGCAAAATAGTCACAAATTAACTCTCACTTAATCAAGAAAATGCATTCTATCATTTTCGGCTTCGAATTTTTGGCTTTGTTCTGACTAAAACAATGTTCTGTACTTTTTGGGCCAAAGTAACTTTAGGTTCAATTCTATTCGACGCAGTTTCCTTCTCGTAAGTCGTGTTACTTTGTTTCATGTGCCATGAGTTTGGACTGTGGCCTTGATTGTACCCATGCCCTTATTACCACCCGCGGTTACTGGCCGAGGCACGAAAGAAATGAAAGTGACGTCACCCGCCCCGCGTGTGAGTTCCGTTATTGCATGTTTAGTTAACGTTAAAATTGAAATCAGTATCAGACTTGAATTTAGTAGTTTGAAGGTGAACGTTATTTTGGAATTCAACACCTGGGTTGGAATCAGTAACAGTACTGATAAAATAAAATCCCAGACAATTCATGTATCGTGAATACGGCGGTAGCGTGTACGATCTTCCACGAGATGGATCTGAAGCTATAACAGTCGGCAATAGAAGCCGTGACTACGCTTTAGGTAACATAAGACGCTCCCTGAAATTCAGGTTTGCTTCAGGGCACGAACTACATATAAATTCCCGCATGACTCATTGACTGGTAGTTAATGCCACATGTAAGCAGGGTAACTAATCCTCCTGATACTACGGTTTATATATATCTTGATATTTATAAAAGTAAACAATGTAACGCTCACTCAATCCTTGAGAGTGCTCAATACACCTAAAATGTAGAGCTGATAAAATGTATAAAAACTTGGCTAAGATGGACTGAAAAATTGTTAAAACTATTAAAAAATTATTTTAAAAAAGCTTAATTTTATAAACTTTCCATCTTTAAGTTTCATATCACGCAGTGTCGCTCAAGACTTCATTCTCACGATGGCACGTCAACACTATAATCTTGATATTTAAGTTCCTCCTAACTGCACTACTGAATTGAGAGATTTATATCACGATATCGGAACTTTATACCTGCGTGACCTGTCACTTATATAGGCGAGACGTATGCGTGACCACTGCGTGACGTTCACTACCAGTAGTTAATAAGGTCAACACCTCATGCTATAAAGTGTGTGACACACGAGCTCGCTTTCCTTGACAAGTATCCTTGTCAATACTTTTCATGTGCTCGTGTGAGTGAACAACGAATTTTCCTTGGCAAGTTTTCTATTGTAGCAGCAATACTCTTGACTCTTGTACAGAGGTCAACAAAATGAAATGGATTACGCAATACCTTGCCATGTTTTCTTTGTTGAGCTGCACACACGAGCAAGTCTCGCCACTTGGCAATTCCTCCTTGTTCAAAAACTAACATGCCAACTTTTGAATAAGAGGGCTTGACAGGGAAAAACTTGCCATATTTTAATCAGTTACACATGAGCAAATACAAATTGGCACGTGAGAACTTCAGACAGTTCAGTTGTCAAGGAAACTTGCTCATGTGTCTACGTGTAACACGTTTCGTAGGCTGTACTAACCTTTCGATTCTGATTGGTCCATTCGTACCACGTGGTCATAGTGTACCTCATAACAACGGCGAACACCACTTGATTAACGTACAACGCACTATAATTAGATAAAAGATAAAAAGTAATTAAATAACTAATTAACTAATTTTATACAAGATTTGATAAGATTCGATTTCCAAACCAATTTTAAACAATTAGAATACTCGTGAGCCTAAAGTTTCTCTGACTATGAGGATACATAGTCAACGAGGCGAACTGACTACCGCTTTTATCAAACGAAAGCAAGCGGACTGTTTTAGTAGAAGTTATACGAGATTTCATCACAAAATGATAAATTACAACTCTCATTTTTGTTTTAACAATGCACCAAAAACCGATTCATTTGAATTTTAAACGCGCTTGCAAAGTCTATTGATACGCACTATTGTCTATCAGTGAATAATAGATATCAGTGTTAGAACCAATCAGATTTACGGATTCAAAATAGAACACGCTAAATTTGCAGCAATAGAAACTAGTCAAACGTTGTGTTCTATTGAACTTCCAGTCTCTTTTGCTCCCTTCCTCCCTTTCTTCCTTCCTTTCCATTCAATCTTCCCCAGGTTTGTATCACCTCTGACCTCTTCTTTCGCCCCACACACAGCACGCTCTGCTAAACTGCGAGCCTTGAAGTTCGCTTCCGAGAGCGCAACAAGAGCGAAGTTCAAAATTCCTCAAAGCCATTCACAAAAATAGTGAATGTCATTGACTGAAGACGACTGGTGCTAGATATAAGACTGACTGCTTTGGCCACATAGCTGCTCTCTACAGGGAATATGGGGAAATCCTATTGAAATAATAATGACGACATTCCGTCCAATTCAGTATGAATGATTTAGAAATTCCTAGCGATAGTTCAATGTTGGAAATATCTGTGACCGTTGATCTCCCAGCAAGAACGGAAACGAGCACTATTTGAGAATAATTCGCTGTCAAACAGCTGCACTATGGTTCATTGTACAATCTCGCAAGTGTAACATCAGCCTCTTCAAACAAAAATCACTTCTTAACGGTTGTTAGGGTTGGAGGGCCAAATTAAATCCAACTGATAAACTAATTCAAATTTGCAGAACCAAACATTGTAGAATATAACAGTGTGAGCATAACAATTATTATGTTTTAGCCTTGTTTGTGGACGTATGTAGGTATGTGTTTTGTTTTATTGTTTTGCCTTTTATTTTATTTTTAATTACAAATTGATATAATACTGACATGACAAACAAGAAGATTAAAAACAGAATTGCATGATACACTCGAGCAGCCTGGGAGACATAATCATTTCTTTAGTACAAAATCTCCGATAAACTCAATTCAACAGAAATCTGTTAATTATAAGAATCAATTTATGATTTTGTTTTCCTGTGCCAAATCCTACAATAAATTGTTCTTAGCTTAGTCGTTACCCAATCATGCATAATCCTGAACCAAGGGGAAGAGCTTGTAAGCAAATAAAATAAATCGGCAAAACAGCTACAGATATTCAGTCAACGCAACGCAGCCCGCATGAACAAAGTTCTTTGTCTCCTTTCAGAAAGTATCATATGGAAAGTTTTTTGAGCCAATTTCGGTAATTATGAAACAACTGTTAAATAAAAAATGTGTGTACAGAACAAATGCCTCGGCCGGTGGGTTAGAGAAGTTCGACGACACACATTGCTACCACAGTAATAGATTCTAACACCAATTGGAACATTTCTGGTGTGAAAACACGTATATGTCTTACGATTATTGAATAGAAGTGACGTTAAAAGTTTATGGAGACATTTTGTTTGCCAGTGTTAATTGTGTCTCTATGGTCACACGAGCTTGCATGCTCTAACATTACAACGTACTTCCATCCTAATGCTATTGGGCTCTAAATAATGCTGAATAATACTTCCAAAGCAACTTGGCATGGGGTTCTGAATGGGCGGGGAAAATAGTAATAAAGCATTAATCCAAGTCGAGTAAAAACAGGTTCTGTCGATAAGATATGAAGTTGACCATTCAGTTTCAACAGGAAAATTTAAATTTGGCAACTAAAATTATCTTATTTTACTATACTTTCTGAATTAACACTAAAAGAGGCCCATAACAGATAGTATGTGTGTGTGTGTGTGTGTGTGTGTAGGAGGTGGAGGTGGGGGTTGTTGTTTTGTGCGCAAAAGTTGCAAAATCTCTTCCCCTCCCCCCGCTGTATTAAATGACGCATTCCCTAAAAAAATACAGTCACGTGTAGTTTTCGTAGCCCAGTCAGCTAATTGCCATATATGGGTTTCCTTCGGCGCAAAGATCGATAGTTTAACTTCCATACACCCACGGAAGGACTAGCTCAACTCGTGTCGTACGAACATGTTACTCATCGCAATTTCAGGATGTGAACTGAGCTTCCGATTCACAGTGTGTCGAGAGATTCTTCTCAAACTAAATATCACAAACATAATCGGCACCCAGCCAGGCAATCATTTCAGTGATTCGTTTTAGGGATAAGTGTTGCTCACGCTATTGATGGAGAGTCCACTGCAATACCGCGAGCTTTCTTCCTCGCCGATATATTACACCGCAATCTGGTCCCAAGACTCAGACGAGAAGTGATTACTCGTTATAAACATTAGATATATTAAGTTATAGCAAATATCATTACCACAGCTGCCTTGTTTACTCGTGAAATATTTAAAAGCAAAAACATTATTTACATGACTTTCTGGCTGCGCAAAACTATTCATCCATTATGATCACAGCTTGAAAACTAGAACGTTGCATAAGAGCGCCCCGTGTCATCCAGCTAGAGTTGGTTATAACGCACGAATCAGTGAGTCAGGCAGGTAGGTCGAACTCAACACAATTCGTAGTTTACAATACGATTAGGCAGATCATAATATTTTCCGGATGGCTCTTTGAGACACATTATAGTTATTTCTGGTAGTGATTTTTCCCTTCAAAAGAGCTACACATGCATTCAGACATGACACTCAAGTTTAAACAAAGAGAAACACGACCGAAAACTAACTTGGAACATCTATTCACCCTTTGTTAACTTTGATCCTTTTTCCTCAGTGGCCCTTCAGAAATCCACCGAAAGAATGAAAGTTGCATTCACTGTGGCGGCCTTGTTTATGATCCTGTTTATCGTCGCTTTGCACAGCAATGAAATCCGTGCCGGGTACAGTTGGTACAGGCGGCGCTTCCTCAGGCATCGGCACAGCAGACGGGGCAGCAGAAAGCATCGACTCCATCTTGTATCGCACAGAGGTAAGGAAGACGTAAAACTGACACGTGTGTCAGAGAAGGTTTTTTTTTGTGTACTCAGACTAAAACGGAGTAATCCTCTTGGAGTAAACAGGAGTAGAACCGGAGCGAGAATCGAAAAAAACGCGAAATCCCAAAAGGGAGTAATACGTCATCCTGGTTACGTGACCGAAGTGGCGTGTTGCGATTAACGAGTGTTGCTGTCACCTGGAACTAGTTATAAATGGCACGAAAACACTGACAAAAGCACAAGCTAGAGCTGAAACAAATTAAAAGGGGAAATCCTTTCTTGGAGTACTCCTAAACCAGAGTACCCCGATTTACTCCACCTCCAGAGATGGAGTAAAACGGATAACTCCAAATTCGGAGTAAACTGGAGTAAGCCAAAAAAACCCGTGTTACTCCGTTTTTGGAGTAGACCAAAAAACGGGCCCTGAGTGTCACCTAGAGTGGGCGGGGAGGGGAAGGAGGGAATAGCACGCGTGCTGGTATAACATGGTTGTGTTCCCTTTCTTGGATTGTATGCCGAGTCATAGGTTCTTAAGGATAACTGTCGGATAGATTATAATTTACTAGGACTATAGAATTACATTTATGAAAGCTTTAGGAAAACGTATGACAAAAACTGCTATAAAATGCAATTACAAAGTGGGTATTAGTGTGCGAGTATGTGTGCGAATGCATGCATGCATGTGTATGTATGGCTATGTAGGTCTATGTGTATGTATGTGGTGTTATGTGGATGTAAGTCTCCGTGCGTGTCTGTTACTAATTTGATTTTCCTCCTCTCCGTGTAATCATTTTCATTCCCCAATAAACGGAAAATGGGACTTGACAAGGAAAAACTTGCCACATTTTAATTTACACATGAGAAAATACAAATTAGCGCAATACCTTGCCATGTTTTCTTTGTTGAGCTGCACACACGAGCAAGTCTCGCCACTAAACTAACATGCCAGCTTTTGAACAAGAGGGCTTGACAGGGAAAAACTTGCGACATTTTAATTTACACGTAAGCAAATTCAAATTGGCACGTGAGAACTTCAGACAGTTCAGTTGTCAAGGAAACCTCGTGTGTCTACGTGTAACACGTTTCGTATGCTGTGCCTGTGCTAATCTTTCGATTCTGATTGGTCTATTCGTACCACGTGGTCATAGTATAATTCGTGTAATCATTTTCATTCCCCAATAAACGGGAAATTAACGTCTGAGATCAGATAACAATCTTAAGATCAAACCGGAAAGCTAAACTGTTGGTTTTAATCAAGTTTGTTACCCTGCTTGATAAGCCTAACTAAATCGACTTCCTTTTCACAGGTGCTCAAACTACCTAGCGGGTAATCCTGCCTCCTGCACGGCACTTGTAACCATGGCAACGTGACGAAGTAAAGTGACTGGATATAAATTCCTTACTATAATGACTGTGATTGATAGCCAATGAACGTCCTGCTGACGACATCGATGGCGAAGGTGCAAGACTAGATATAGAGAAAGAACTACTGTTTCCGTTATCGCATAACTAGGGCAAATCATGTTTATAATCAGCTTTTTTAACTCTTTTAGAAGAGTTAAAGGTTACACCGTCAGCAGCCTGTTCTAATGTACTGATTTGACTGCCTAGAGTTATATATCTTGTCAATATCATTGAAAGCATAACTGTGTACAACCGTCCAATGTATATTAATTATATAATTATATTAAGTAGCATTATAAATCCTTCCCTCAGGAAAACACCTGAAATGCATGCAGTAGTATATTTTCCACCACACTGCCTAATACTATAATACTAACAGAGAGAGAACTGATCAAGTAAACACGCCTACACTCAACACTTTAATGGCAGTATACAGCGATGCATAATAATATACAGGCGTTTAGCTGATATCGAAAACTTCGTAAGCGACGATTTATTTTAAGAGAGGGGGGGAGAACACTAGATAAGGCCGATTATAAGGATTTTCAGCTTTAAAGTAGGGGGTCAAATTACAATACAAAGAGGGATACACCCACCTTCTAAAAGGTTCCTACCAAATGATTTAAAATTGTGATTGTTTCACTGATAAAGTTAGTAGGAAGCCCAAGAAGATTCGTGCATAGAGTTCAGTATCTCCTGTACTGCTGATGTTTGTCTACAGAGCACTTGGTTATCTGGTTTGACTAGACACAATAGTTTAAATATATAGCACTGTGGCAGTTTTATAACACAAAGATTGGTATTAAATGCATGTATTTATTATTAGTATCCTAATAGTAAGGGCTATACACAGTCTGCCTGAGTTGGTAATGTATGGCTTGATAAACAAATCTTACATTGCAACTGATTTGGACAAGCGGTCAATCTACCTGAAATGTATTTGCTTATCTGTTAGACACTTCGTCAAGGGCGGATAAGTACTCCTACTCTCGGTATCCTATGTATGTCTTAAAAAGTTGACCAAAACAAAAAAACAAAGCAGGAAAAGTTGTATTTGGAAAACACTATAGAATCCGAACGTAATTGCAAGTTATATGTCGATGTTTATCCATAAAAGTTGGTTTTGAATAGTCACCTTTTGCTATTCACAATAATAGTTGGCTTTTTTTATGGATGGTAAAGGACATACCTGGAACATCACAATTGTTAAAACTTATCCGCCCTTGACTTCGTTTACTCGTGGATTGCTGCAGGAACAGATCCAGGGGGGCACATCTGAAAGCACACTTCCCCAAGGACTGAACATCTTAATTATAAGGTCTCGTAAATGGTATTCCTGAACGGCCTCGTCCATCCTTGCCCAGCCTCACTCACCCCCTCACCCCTCACCCCTCCCGGATCCGATTACTGCATGCGCCACTCGCAGACAACCACCATGTGATGTCACCAGATGCTTTCTCTATATATATCTAAAGAAGCAATAATCTTTAATTAATTAATCCGAGAACATTTTGTAAAATAATTAAATTAAATTAAGTCTAGTGCGATCGGTTGTGTAAATATTAGTATGTACCATAATATTCAGCCAAGTGAGAATGGAATTACAATTAAACATCTGGACAGTTTTGTTGTACATGTTTGGTGTGATCTACCATGCGTTATACAGTGAATATGACACCAAGCCGCTGCGCTATATGCCGGATTGGTCGAAGAACCGCGACCTATTCAGAACAGACGCCTCAATAACGAAACGCGCATGCGCAGACGAGAAGCGAATCAGCAGCCTATAAATGAAAGGACAGTACGGCACCAAGCGGGATGTGAAGAATGAGAAAAAACTTCCACCACAAAAACCAGATTTAAGTGACTCCCAGCCAATTGCCCACACCATCCACCCCCTCCTCCCGGGAAAACTGACATCGATTGGTCTATACAATTGCTAAGCGTTCGTCTCTGCATGCACTTACTCACTCACTCACTCACTCACAGCACTAAGACCAAATTAAAGTCAATATTAACTTTAGAAAAATGACATGTTAGTATTTCACACATACCAAGACTGAACGATTACGTTAAAGTGACGATATTTCAATTCTACTTTCTCTCCATTATATTATTCGAAAATTCCAGCTACCACGTTTCTGTAAACGTTGAATACATGCAAGAAACCAAATGTGGAATGTCTCACTTAGTACGCCCGACCCTGTGTGGTATGGTAAACTGTCATCCATTATGTCAACTTGTGTCCACAGAAACTGAACTGCACTTGATGACAAATGGTTGTTTCTTCCTACATGCGACGCATAAACTATTTCCTCAGGTAATTCCACAATACAGGCACAGTTTTGTTTGCGTGATACACAGTCCACAGCACACAACGAAAGATTCACCGAGTGAGAAAGGTATGAAGAGCGAAACGAACTAAAGGGACACACGTTGGGGTGTCAATGTTCACTCGGTTCCAGCAATATAACAGAGCACTCTGATATAACTTTAGCATTCAAACCTCTAGATGTATCAGTACACAGTCATATACGGGTATTACTCTTGTTATCTTAAAATACATCCACAAGATATGATACTATATGTTCAAGGCGCCTCTACGGTTTGCAGACATCACAATTGCTACAAAATAGCAGCAGTGGCGAGGCGTACCCAGACTTTAGGTGTTTAGTCCTGGAGAGCTCGAGACCAAATGAGCTCTACATGCGCTGATAGGTCGTGTCGATGACGGTATCGGAAATGTTTCAAAAACTGGTCCCTTGAAGTCGTATTTCGACTTGGATAAATTATTTCATTCTATTCAAGATCAATCAACTGGGCATTCTGATTTCAGTTTTGGAATATAACATAGACCGAAAATTATCATATTCTTGAGCAAAGCAAAATATGATTTAACGCAAAGAAGATATAAGTAAGTTCGGCTTTATGAGTTTAGTTTTGAAATCGGTCAATATTCTTCAGAAGAAACTCAGCCAGTTTAATGTTCCACCTTTTGTGTCCATTTCACCCACTGTGCATGTTTGTTCCCAACCAATTTTACCTGTGTATACACTGTCAATGCATTGGATTTAAACTATATTTTGTCAACATTTAAAAGCGTTCTTCACTAGGTCGACTTCTGCTCAACCCTTCTAATAACTTCCCGTTGTCAGTGGGTAATTGGCATTGAGCATGGTACAAACTGCAAGTACAGTGTTTGTTCAAATGCATTTCATTGTTGTTTTCCGAAGTCATTAAGGTTACAGGATATGATGGAGGTATGTTTTGCGAAAATCGTGTTTGCGCGCTCTGTTTAAACGTTTTCCCTGGG
>JANUFV010163313.1:0-13396 GCA_024757865.1 Epizoanthus scotinus | reverse complement strand
TCTTTTAGTTTTTAACTAGTTTCAGATTTTAGATATTTTAGATATTTTAGATTTTAGAGTTTTATATTACTGTAGAACGCGCCTTGAAAATTTCATTGAAAAGTGCTAAATAATATATAAATTTCTATTAAATAAATATTATTATTATAGCAATTTATTGCTCTACTATGGCTATATATGGCTATATATGGCTAATGATGATGAATGAGGTAAATGAGTGTGAGTGGCAAAGCCATGAGTGGGGAGCTGAGTTCACCTCATTCATCATCATTAGCCATATATAGCCATATACAAAGCAATACATTGCTTGAATTACTATCTGAGTTGGCTGTGGAGGAGGCTAGAGCTACTCTTAATCTAATCATTTCTGTACACAAGTTACAACATCACTTTATATTATATTAACTCAGCACCTGATATTATTTCACTGACTAAATTGTGTGCTCAAAAAATAGTTTAAAGATATTTACATGGCAACCATATACCTTACAAAACCACCTTAATATTTTCAAAATAATTATTATGGTTTCTCAAAATCTACTCAATAACTTTTTTAAACTTTGCAAAACTAAATATTGATACTAAGTTAAAAAAAGTTCATAGGAGTCTTGAGGAAAGTGATATAATATACACTAGTAAGAGTAATTAAAGATATTAACCCCCTTAATTTTGTTTTGTTCTGTTAGATTTGTCTCATGATAACTTTTCAAAAGCACTTTCCTGTACCAATATCACTTCTTTTAAAATTTAACCAAACATTTCAAGCAGATTCTGAGAAATTGTCATTATATACTTTGAAGTTGAATTCAAAACACTGTACCTCCTATTCCACGACCTGTTGTCCCGGCGATATCTACTCTCTCTCTGTTGGTCCCTGAATGGCGAGTTACTGTACCTAGACCTGTCACGAGTAGAGCTATTCCCCCATTTCCGTGGTGTATCAAAGTTTGTGTTACTACCAGACTGACTAGCCGAGTACCTGGTCTTAGTACTTGCAGCAAAACCTAGTGCACTTGGTGAATGTCCCGGCAAATTGTACCCTGGCATTCCTACATGTGCACTACCAGAAATTATAGCATCAAACTCATTGGATAAATCTGGCACTGGTTTCACTTTAAACGTCTTAAATCTGGATTGCCCACTGATCTCTGACCTAATTGGTGGACTACTATAACTCTGGAAGTGTGGCTGATGGGAAGTGAATGCAAGTGGAGCATCTGGGTCATGACAAGCAGGGTGCGACACATAGTGGTTACCATGCTGCAACAACTGTTGGCATCTGATCCTCCTATCAAGTGCTGCTGCAACTGATGGCTCCTCAGCTATATTATAACCAAGTGGACGTGTATCGGCATAACCACTGGCCACAGGGGACACAGATTCTGGGCAGCCTGTGCTTGGTGATTGATAAGACCAAGCAGCTGGTGAAGAACTCGTCATACCATTGTACAGGCCTTGTGCTGTTGCACATGGTGACATTATGGGCTGAAAAGACTGGTGCTGAAATGGTGGCCTGACTGGGTTAGTGTAACCATAGGGACTTGTTAGATGGGGTGACAACACGTCATGACATGCTGCACCAAATGGTTCAGGATATCTTCCACTTGATCCAAATGTTGTTCTGGAACTACCAGATGACATCATACGATGATGTGATGCTTGGCTTCCAGGAGCAGAACATGCACTGGGATCCACTGGAAACTAAAATACAACAGAAAACATGAACTCAACCATAGATAGTCAATGTTTGTTACTTAGTTCATTGACTGAATATTGTTCACTGAGAATAGATAATCTCATTATCAATTATTTTGCAGGTAACATGACTGTGACATTATCATCTCTACAAGAGATGAATGACAGCCTTGTGACTGAACCATCTTTAGTTGGCCTTGCCATAGGAGGACCCATCCTCTCAGACCCAGGGGCACATTGTCAGGGAGGGAAAAAACTTTAGGGTGACTTTCTCGTGCCCTGCTTTTTTGCTGAGCACTTGATGATCTGCACCTGGGTCTCTGAGGATGAGGAAGACCTGGGGAGCATGCTCCACAACAACATCCCCTACTATCCCCTACCCCCAAATGGGCCCCTTGACAGTGAACGATGGTGTTCTGACATCAGTACTCCCAGTCAGGATTTTAGCCAGGATTTAAAAATTGGGTGTCCACACATTTTAAAGGGGTTGAAGGCTCCATCCCCTAGGGGGGTCTTGGGGCATGCCCCCCAGAAAATTTTCAAAAAATTAAGGTGCATTTTCCACACTTTTCAGCGCATATTTACTAAAAAATGAGCTAAGCTCTCAAGCTAGCCAGGCTAAAAGCCTACTCCCAGTAGTTTTAAAACATGATACACTGTGATCAGATTCAATAATTTGATTCACTAAACCAATGATCCACTCAGTACACAAGGCCCGGTTACTCAAAAGGTGGCTAACTTTAACTCAGGGGTAGCTGTGAACTGTGTATAAATTAACTTGGCTAATCCTGTATTAACTAACTAATTGTCTATGTATTAACAGAGTAAATGAAAAACTCAAGGTTTAAACCTGTTCAAAACAGGTTTTGCCAACGATGCCTTCTCGCTTGCTCACACACCATGCGAAGTGCAACTGAGAGGTTACATGTTGAACCCAAGAGAGGGAAATAATTTTTGTATTCATTTCCCGCAATCTTTTCTGCTCCTGAAACAATGCTACTGACAGTAGGCTCTTTCATATTTATTCTTATTTAGAGTCAATGCAAATTTGCTTTTCACAATTCTAAAGGGTTCAAAACTAAAGAGAAATTAAATGCGATACATTTTTTTCATAAGAAGTGCTGATGTATTGACATTAAGTTCATTGCCATGTTTTGTTGTCATTTGAAAATTTATTACTGAACAGATGCACGTAACTGAAATGGAATCTACTTGATATTTCTTGAATCTACATGTAGGTGATGTAATAGTTACATGGCAAATTGGCATCATGTAATATAGTTAGTGCAATTATTATTTCCATGTTGCAGGTTTTTGAATAAAAGTCAAAAACTTGCAGCTTTGGCCACTTAAAAAAATATCCCGGTTTATCATCAAATGTTTTCCGAGGGAGGGCGTTTTTTTTTTGTTGTTGTTGGTTAAGGCCTTTGTTCAGCATTCGTGGACTACCGAGTCAGTTCGGGGGTAAATTTAAACAGTCCAATGACCTCACATGATTGAGAGGGACTCAAGTGTCACAATAGGCTTCCGATCGAAATGTTTATAGAATTCTGGAGGACTGCTCATCTATGGTCTAAAATGTTTATTCAAGTTTCACAACAGGGAAAAAATATTTCCCAAACTTGTCACTGATATATTTCTTTATATATTTCAAAAAAAAAAAAAGTCAAGGCGCTGGCAAAAATCAAGTCAGCGCTGATGATAAACCGGGATATTTTCTTAAGTGGCCTTAGTTGTCACAACAAAAAGTGCACTAAAAAACATAGTGCATGCTACATGTATGTTACTGGTCCATGTGTACATGATGTCAACTTTTAGCGCCAAAAATTGCTGTCCCATGTAACATCACCTTTAATTATATACAATTACTGTATTCAAGATATTTTGATTTTCTGAATGTTTGAAGAGATATTCTGAACTCTTCCAAGCTTGCTTCGATTATTTTTATTTATTTATTTTAATTTTATTAGGAAGCCCTTTCATTGACATGATCGGTCTATACAATGAAGACCTTGGGCAAAGTATTATCCTGTACAGACCTCCCACTCAGTTATTAAGATGTTTGTAATTGTAATTCAATCATCATCAACAAACAAAATTACTTATCTTAATTAGCCTTAGCCTTATAACGATCATTATGACGAACTACATACAAAATGATTTGCTACCTGAAAATATATCATATGAATACAGGCATAATTGCCATAATTCTTGTAACTATGAATTATCTATTTCAAAATTATTTATGATTTTAAACATAATATGAACAATATGTCCACGTCATAAATTAGTTAATAAGTAAACAACATTGACATTGTAGTTGTACTGTTGACATGAAAAGAATCACCTTCACTCTGGCTCTGGCTCTGGAATCCACCGGTTGACTTTGAGCTTGACGAGTTGATGTTACCCTTTCATTATGCATATTGGATGAATACCTCATTATAAAATCTACTACGATGTAACGATATCACAAACTATCAAATCCATCGACTGACCACGTGTACCGGTAGTAAACTAGTATGTTTCAGATAGCACACTTCCGCCTCGTTTGCTCCAACAAAACAAGAGTATATAATCAGACCATTTCACTTTCAGAATATTTTGGAGTAGTAACAACAGTCAGTGAACACACACCGTTGTCTGAGTTACTGTTAACCGTAACAGTGGAAAGATTAAAGAACTACACTTCATGGTACAGTCATCCTTTTCTCTCATTTTCACCAGAAATATTGAAAATGCATTCGCCATCTTGAATTTTTTAAATGAAAATACATAAACAGAAATTGACCAATCACAATGAAGCGGTACAATCTGTTTGCTCAGCGGTCGCGGACAAAAACAAGTCTGGGACTTTGTGTATGCTCTATTATTGTCGTTTAAAGATGGCGGATGAAAACATCGCCGAATAAAAATGGAAGAGTGTGATTCTGAAACTCAAGCATTGGAGAACTCGGCGAGAAAATTCGTATGTAAAACTTTTGTTTCTTTCCTATTGATGCATTTCTGTAAGTCAGTGCCATTGTTCTGTAAGTCAGTGCCATTGTTCTGTTTTTATACCAGAGAAAAGATGAAAGTAAGGCTGATTTGGTTTTGGTGGCTGTACTCGAGTGCCTGGAGAATGGGAAGATGAAGGAAGTATGTGATTTCCTTATGAAAAAGGAAAATAAGGTGAGAGAAAGTTTACAGTTATGTAACATGTCCTGGAACAGCCCATAAATTGTCTGAACTAGAAGGCATACAACTATGTATTTTTGTTTTATAGATATACTTAATATTATATTATTAATTGGCCTTATCGGCTTATGGCTTATAGATAGACCGTTTTAAATTTTTGATTTGCAGTTTTCTGTGAAAGATACATGTATGATGTAAGCAAGCCTCTCCTGTCGCCAAGGCAATTGTTGAATGTGCATTGAAACAAACTCTTTTTTATGTGCATATCTGATATCAGTTCAAATTATTATGCTATCTCATTTCACATCTCTAATACACTAGTCAAACGTAACCCCCACCTCCCCCGGGACATGGTGGGGCTAAGGAAACCTATTGAGCAATATACTGTCCCAGGGGGTGGGTTTTTTGACATATTAGAAGCCCCCACTAGGGTACCCTGGAGGAAAACGTGGGGCTATTGACATAGTCACGGCACCTTTAAAGTCTTCAGTTTAAAGTCATGGCAACGTTAACGTTTTTCTCCACACCCTGGGGGATTTGACACGAATTGACATATATGATACCCCCAAGGGGTAGGGCATTTGATTAGTTTTGACACCATTCAATGTCAATTCCCCCATAATTATTTCCCGGGGGGGGATACATTTGACTAGTGCATAAAATGCACACACAGTTTTAGCCTTGGTGACATGTAAGACTCTAGGATCATATGTGGAGGCAGAGGCGTACTCCCTATATAGTGGGTTATACAATGGGTAATATAGGAAAAGGTAAGGAAAATTAGTATTCAGTTAGTATATTATTAAAGGGTCACCAAAATTACTTAACTGATGCAGACTGTCATTACTAATCAGATGGGCATCAATGCCCATCTTGAGTATCATTTGGTCTCACCGATCACACCAGTTGAGTGTGTCAAATCATTTCACTTACAAGTTCACTCTCATCTTGGGCAACATGCATACCAGAGGTCTGTCTTGTTACAGATTTGCACTGGTTGAGCATATTATGGTATCTCTACCAGTCCCAATCGAAGTAAGTTCACCATCACCACTGACTACATGCATTTCAGGAATCTGTCTCACATCCCACAGATTTTCATTCTTCAGTCAGGTACTGACAGCTGCTACTAGTCTCACTGGTTATGTACAACTGATCATGGCCCTCCAGGCGGGTATCCTATGTCACCTGTTGCTCATTTCATAGGTACTTTGTCGCTTGTTCACAGTAACAAATAGCGCTGTTGCTTTTAAGCAAAAATAAACTGTCGCTGTTTATAATTTTATAAGAAAACTTTGTTAATAATTTTGATTAAATTGTCGATCGTATCGATGTCTGTACCACTAATAATGCGTGCATTTTAACATAATTGTAATTGAAGTTGAGTTTTGACACTATAATCATTGCTCAAATCATGTCTGATGTGTGATATGTCTTTCAGTTTGCATAGCCAGATCTAGAGTCGACTGATCCTTCATACAAAACCATACAAACCTATGATAAACATGACTGTGCAAATCACAAAGTTCAGATAAATATATATTTACATTTAAATTTAGATTATATGATTTCTTCCAGCAATGGAACACAGCATTTTTAAAACCTGGAACAAACCCCTGCTTACTTAATTCAGTATTCTTGTCATCTGTGGTTGTTTTTTCAGGATGTACTGCAATTTGTTGGATGGGAAATTATTGGAATCATTTGCAGTGGAGGAAAGTTGCACACTATGTCCAGTGAACAAGGGGCTGAGGATGATAAGGTCATGGTAGACCTGTTCAATACAATAGCAGAGGTTTGTTTACATGAAAGCTTAGTATGAATGATGATCTAGATACTTCAACATGATGAGTTAGATTGTACAGTTAAACTGAATGTATATTTTTATGCACAGTTGAGTTTTATAAACTTTCATATAATTATGTGATGTAATTTATTATAATTTATTTAGAACATACGATGGAGGTTTTCACAGAGGTTCCAACTCTCCCGAATTTTCAAACATTTTGCAAAACAGAGAAAAATACATGTACAAACCCACCGGCACTGCATTTTAACGACAATTAAATGAGAGATAGATGTGTCAACAGTATGAAGTGATCTCACCTCCGTTCAGAAATCCATTTTTCGATCACATCATATAGCAGCGATCGTACCATCATGCTCTCAAAATGCAGAAAATGTTATTTCAGAGGACTTAAATTTTCAAAATTTCCAGGGGGTCCCGGACCCATGCACCTAGATACTCGCAACTTTGGAGATTGGAAAATCTCCCTAATTTTGAGTTCCAGAAACTGGAACCTCTGGTTTTCATCACATTTTGAACACTGAAAACATAAGAGCTGGAGTGTACACCAATGTTTGCATCACAATTGCTTGGACATTTTATGAGCAAGATGACAAGTACGTCTTTATATACACTTATTAGTAATTTATTTTCCAGATATGTAAAATCATGTTTTCTCTATTCTTCTCACACTTTGTGTCTAATATATACAGTAAGCAGCCAAAACACAACTCATGATCAGCATCTTGAAGCTATTTGTTGATAAATGAAGGCAAAGGAACCAATCCAAGTGCAGTACACATGTTTCTTGCAAAATCCACAAACATTTTGGTAAAAACAACAATAAACTGACATTGTTTGTTTACTACAAAAAAGTAACATACAAGAGCACAGACTGCCAAGAAATATATAATTTACAAGTTAGTGCAATGATGTGGCAGGGGAAAAATATGAAGCAAAAAATAATTATACAACCCTTAGGACTCCCCTCAATTTTTTAATGATCCATTGCTAATACTGATCACTGGTAATATATCTAGTACCCATAATTTCTCTCATACCCGAAAGATAGCTATTTATAGAAATATATAATAATATGAATAACGTTTTATAACTTACCATCAGACCTCGCACTTGGCAAATAAGAGGTAAAAAACCTCCTTTTGTAACATACCGTATGTAAAAATTATTAGAATAATTGATAAAAATGGGGTTTTTCCATGGGCCATAAGAGTTGCAGCCTGTGAAACAATTAAAGAAATGATCTCACAGGGCTCCAAATAATTTTCATATGGACGGAGGCCGGACATGTTGACCGGGCAAACTGATTTTAGCTCGGACATGTCTCGTTTTTGGCCCGTCAACATTATGAAAAAGAAATTATAAGGTTATGACAATATAAACCCAAAAATATCAATTATACAGTAAAAACGTTGTTGCAAATGCACTATAGACTGATGCATTGTAATTATAAGTAGTACAGATAAATGACAAAGATATTCATTTAATGATCTCAACAACAGTTTATTCAAGATGTTACAGTTTTTAAAAAAGTGGAATATGCATGACCGGTCAACATGACCGGCAATGGAACGTTTTGTCCGGTCAAGTCACCATTATGGCCGGACATTGTCCGTTGACCGGCCGTTATTTTGAGCCCTGTCTCAACGTATTGGAACAACCATAGAACTGCAGCTGAATAGTGGAACTTTTCCTGCAGCTTAGCGACCATCTCTTTTATTATATAATGCAATTACTTTGTTAGTGCATTGTACTGTCACATTTCTTTGGCACTCACATTTAACTTTACTCATCTGACGACATTTATATTTTTTTAAATTAATACAGTCATCTCGTTAATGCAACCAGTGTCCACATTTTGAAAGATTTACTGTTTTAGAAGGTCAAAACATTCAGTTGTTAATAACTGTCAGTCAGTTTAAAAAAAGCAGAATGACAAAGTGGTGAAAAGCACAAACATTTATAATTTTGACAAACAATGAAGCATTCTGTTATGAATTCAAGCATCACTGTTCTGTCTTTTGTTTTAGTTGTAAATAGCATTTAGACAAATTATACTTGCAGTAGCCAGATGATAAATTGGGAATCTGAATGCAGGCTGTTTAAAAGCAATGCCATTAAACTGGCCAGAATTGTATTAAGTTATTTTACCCCAGCCTTAATTAACATTTTAGTGGAAGTATGTGTGTGAAAAATAATAAAATAATGCTTTATTTTACATGTATTGTTGTGCAGACATGCAGTGCAAAGGAAGTGTGCATTGGAATATTAGAGCAGTTCAGCTCTGCGGATTTAAAGCCAGTAATGTTTCTCAAGCTGCTTTATCCACTTCAAACAGGTAACTGTTGTAGTTGTGCCAAGGAAACCAATCAGAACTTGTGCTTTACTTACAGCAGATTGCATTTGACAACTCAACATCAAACAGGCAACTGCAGCGTTCCAATATCATGACGCTGGTTGCTCCTTTTCAGCTAAAGCCAATGAGTTTGTGAGAGATTGACATTGTCTTACATGTAGATACTTTTGACCAATCACAGCTGAATCTGATGCATGGTCATTGTCATTGTATTTACATTCATTTGGTAGGTACATCACAATGGATCACAAGCTTCACTGATTGGCTTACTTACAAACGGAAACCAGTTCAACGATCAACAAAAATATGATCTAGATTTCATTCTGTGTTTGATAGAATTGTTGTTTTCAAGCCATTATATTTGCCGGTAAAGGTATCATTCAAGGATGAAATGTAATCCACTCTAAGTCACAGAACATTGTTTACTATTTGGATAAAAAAGAATCATAGGCACAATTTGACTGAGGAACCCAACGTAGATTTGAGGGGAAAAAACAGTGGCACTGGGTAACACACGAGTGAGAAAGATACATAGTGGATGAGCAGTAATGATACTAAAGGGGATGGTGTTGCTGTGTGTTGGGTTAATCGCTAAGCCTTACAGCATTCGAGATGAATTTTAAGAGTACTAATTATGCTGGGTAGGTTCTGTCAAGCTAATCTGCCTACTTACGCCCTATCCCTACTAAAAAAATATTGTTTTTTTTAAAACAAGTTCACTTGAACCAGTTATTCAAATCAGAGTGTGGACCATTTTATGGTAATGACATGTACAAGTCATATGTAAATATGCAAATCACCTTGCGGACCATGGTATGTAAATGATGTGTGGATCTTTTGGACTGTGGACTAAACTTGTGGACTGAAAATTAGGTTCATTCGATGCTTACTGCAAATGGCCATATGTAACATTTTCACGCAAATTGGTTCCTTTTAACACGAGTTTTGCGTCAAATTGCTAAATTATTGTAACAATAACGTTCAGGTTAGCAATTTGAGTAAAAATCGTTTCACTGTCTTATAGCAATACTGAAGATGGGAGAAAAGAAAACAAAATTTGTCAAGATGGCGCTCCCTTTTTTAACACGATTTATTCGGCTGGTTGGTATCAAGCCACATCAGACGGACGAGCTACCGACAATGGAGACTTCCTTACAAACAGTGCTAGAATTTATTAAGCCATTTGTGGAAGGAATGAGTGCAGCAGAACTTTATCCACCCTCTGCTAAGGTGAGGAACCTTGTGTGGAGCGCGCAGCCAACGTTGATGCTGTGTTGTGTTGCGTTGCGTTGCGCTGTGTTGCTTTGCGTTGCGTTGCGTTGCATTGCATTTCATTGTGCTGTGTTGTGTTGCGTTGTGCTGTACCGTGCCGTGGTGTGCCGTGCCGTGGTGTGCAATGCAGTGTTGTTTTTTGCTGTGCTGTGCTGTGCTGTACCGTGCCGTGACTTGTGCTGTGATGTGCTGTGCTGTGCTGTGTTGCGTTGCGTTGCATTGCGTTGCGTTGTGTTGTGTTGCGTTGTGGAGGGGGAGCTTGAAAGCGAAGGTTTTGTATCCGGGATTTTACAAGATACAATAGCGGTGTTCATTGGATATGAGAAGGCAGAGATCGGTGTTTTGCAATGTTCTATAGCTCTTTTTGTTTGAGTTTTTGCATTGTTGTTTACAAAAGACATTTTGTGTGATGAAGTGGTCTGCTATATTTCTATAATGTACTTCGTAACTATGATTTGAATAATTTGTTACAGGTAGTTTCTAGAAACAAGGACGTGGAAGAGTTACAAAGACAAATGTTAAACTGGTATGGTTGCAGCCTTTACTTCAGTTTTAAGTGCGTTTTAAACTCGTGACGAATCTTAGTGTGTTTAACAATCGACTACTTGCTTTTAACGGCTGTAAAACATACATTTGCTGAACCACTGTTTTTGACTAATTAACCCCCGTGGTTTATGATTTATTCTGTAGTGGGATACAAACATTGTTTGAGAAGTACAAATAGTTACTAGGTTAACGCAATCACTGTGGTTTCATTACAATACGTTTAAGCTATGTACAAAGATTGACTGATAAAACCATAAAACCTGATACAGTTACAACTCTTTTACAAATCAAGATACTACAAGCTACAAAGACAAAGTGTAAAATTTAATACAATTTTTTTTCTTTTTTCTTTTTGTTTACCTTTACTATTTTCTTTTATTCTTTGTTTGTTATAAGTTATAAGTATCTAAAAGAGTAAAAGCAAGTGGAACAGGTTAGCGCACGTACACATTTTTCACACAAACACACTGCCACCATTCCCAGCAGCACTGATGAACTTCTATGTATAATACTTATTATTTTGTCCTTGAAATTGATTAGTTTGTTATTATTATTATTATTATTATTATTATTATCTTATACTATTTATTATTATCACAACTTGTTTATATTTTATGTGATTGCCTGGATTAGTATTCACTACTTGGCAATCCATTCTGTGGATATGCGGTCTGGGTATTGCCATTATTATTATTATTATAGTGGCGTGGCGTAGCGTGGCGTGGCGTGGCGTGGCGTGGTGTGGCGTGGTGTGGCGTGGTGTGGCGTGGCGTGGTGTGGTGTGGTGTGGCGTAGCGTGGTGTGACGTGGCGTGGTGTGGTGTGGCGTGGTGTGGTGTGGTGTGGCGTGGTGTGGTGTGACGTGTCGTGGTGTGGTGTGACGTGGCGTGGTGTGACGTGGCGTGGTGTGACGTGGCGTGGCGTGGTGTGGTGTGGTGTGGTGTGGTGTGGTGTGGTGTGACGTGGCGTGGTGTGACGTGACGTGGCGTGGTGTGACGTGGCGTGGTGTGGCGTGGCGTGGTGTGGTGTGACGTGGCGTGGCGTGGTGTGGCGTGGCGTGGTGTGGCGTGGTGTGGCGTGGTGTGGCGTGGTGTGGTGTGGCGTGGCGTGGTGTGGTGTGGCGTGGCGTGGCGTGGTGTGGTGTAGCGTGGCGTAGCGTGGCGTGGTGTGGTGTGGTGTGGTGTGGTGTGGTGTGGCGTGGCGTGGTGTGGCGTCGCGTGGTGTGGTGTGGTGTGGCGTGGCGTGGCGTGGTGTAGTGTGGCGTGGCGTAGCGTGGCGTGGCGTGGTAGTGCAGTGACGTGGCGTGATGTGATGTGTAGTGCAGTTGCCTGGCGTGATGTGTAGTGCTGATGGTTGTTCCTTTCTAATTATAGTTTTGTCAGTTTGCTGGAATATCCGCTCTCTTTTTACAATATTGCTGAAAGTCACAAAAGTATGTCTAAAGACGTGAATCCTGAAGAAGGTGATTGTGATGATGAAAATTACCCAGAAAATGACGAGGACATGGACAGTGTACCACAGCCGAGCACGTTTCGTCCGTTTGCACAACAAATCATGGTAAACATCGTTATTGGCCTGTATCGAGTCGCGCGGAAGCCTGGCTCTAATTCAGAACAGTACCAGGCTCCAGAATTATCCATGCGCAAATCCACTCTCATTGTTGCGTTATCTACAAGGCATCTTGTTCAAATCGTTGAAATTGGAAGTGACCAAACCACATGTATCTATTCTTGTTAGTGTAGGTAACTAAATCACATGCTTCCGAGTGCAATTTGGAATAAATTAGCACAACTACAGTTTTCAAAGACTTACACAAGCGAGCTTACGAGCGTTACAAGCGAGTTCAATGTGTGGTTTTTGGACAATGTGCACGTGCTAATTTATTCTCAAATGGCACGAACAACCATGTGATTACTGAGATATATATATAGCTTTCATTCGTTTCCAATTGATTTTGTGTGTACATTTTCTTGGTACCACGGTAGATCGTCTTGGACTTCAGTTCTAGCCGTTTCCCTCGACAGAGTACGTGTTTAGATTTTCAGTTTCACGAATTGACTTATTTCGGCCACTCGCAGTTTATTCTTTGCCATTTTTGCTATGTTTTTTTGCATGAACTTACAGAAACTTGTTCATATCAAATTCTTTAAATTTGCTTAAGCAAAATTGAGGCGTTTTTAATTGTACCCAGGACCAACGGCGCATTAGCTGTGTTCTGATTGGCTACACCTTTCTCACTGGCCAATCAGAGCTCAATTACAAAATCTGCACTCCGGGGATCAGTTTGTAATTGCACTGTTTAAGATTGACTGACATTCTCTCAGCAAATCAGAATTGAATTTGTGTTGTTGTGAATCAGAACCATAACATTTGGTCGATATAACGCGTGTGCTCTGATTAATGAGTGTTTATATTCGACAAGGTATACTCATTCTAACTTCGCCGTGCTTCTATCTTATACTGAAGGAATATAAAACGAGTCCGCGCGCTATGTTCAGTTATAGAAGCACGCGGGAATTTGTAAGTACACGAAAGAAGTGCTTA
>JANUFV010163092.1:5000-13396 GCA_024757865.1 Epizoanthus scotinus | reverse complement strand
CCGCCCCCCCCCCCCCCCCCCCCTCCCTCCGTCATTTTATTCCGGAAGTTCTGCCCCTGGGGTCAAACAACAACACAAACATTCGATCTAATATTAGCCAGCCATGAAATAGATATTCCCTGACTATATTCTGATAAGAGTTTAATACTAATCTTATAACTAAAACATTTTTTATTTATGAATATGTAATGTCGTCTTCAAACACTTATGCCGAATGACCCGGGCAAATATAGATACGGCTCGGTTACTCTTGATCAGGGTTAATCAGTCGCTGGACGGCGATCGCTTTAATAAATTATACATAGAATCACACAATGATAAAGATAACGAAACTAGGAAATTGGACCAGGTCTGCTGGTATTACAAATCAACTCGAGAAGAGATTTATTACACAATCTAGACTAATGTCCCACGCCATGTGCAAACATTTCTATCATTTAATTTTCTTGTAATTTATAATGAAATATTGCACGTTATTCACCGATTTATGGGGCAATAGAGCAATAGAAAGTTGCTGCAAATTTCAATATAATTCTACATCTGTTCAATTTTGTTCAACCACAGGAATTAACTCCAATAACGAGCCACATGCATCATCAAATTAAAGGAGATGCAAATTAAGAATTACAAAAAAACAACAGTGCTTTGATAACAACTTTCAGTCTTCAAATAAACCCGGGTATGGAGTGGCTTACGATAACGTATATTAACATCCCGCGGTTGATTATTCTTATATCCGATACGGTAAAGATGTGGTTTTAAAGGCGATTGCCTGATAAGCATATATGCAGTTCTGTTTCCACTCCTATACCTAAAGCATATGCATTCTAGAATCCACAGACTGACAGACATGGCAAACAGGGCGGGTCATAGATGGATAGACAGACAGACAGACAGACAGACAGACAGACAGACATCCAAATAAAGACACACACACAAGATGCATACAGCTACAAGGTCAGCCACTGAGTCAGATCGAAACACAAGCAGACAGATAAAGAGACTGACAAATGCAACTGATACGGAAACATAATACAATAAATAGTTATTTGATTAATTGAAATCTAATATTAAAGATGATACATATAAAAAATGCAATCTGCCAAAAATTATACGCAAGGCGAAAGTTCCTCTTACCGCATGTGCAAATATCCGCTCGTCAAAGCTATGTCGCCTCGGAACCACTGGGATATGAAACTTGTGGGGTCCGTGGGAACGACCTCGACCTGCAAAAGGACAAAGAAATGCAAACAATAATCAAAATACTTTCGATTCAGTTGGCAACATTCTGCATCACAATTGTCAGAAGGGAATCCAGTCAGACGCCACCAGCTTTCAATCCTAACTCGACAATGTTTTACAATAGATTATACCTCAACACAACTATAAAATCAACCACTCAAACGACCGATGTATTGAGTTAGAGACTTTCACTGCTATGTCAAGTGATTATTAAAGCGAGTAATTTAATATAATATTCAGTATATTTATGAGTTAACACTGATTTGAATATCACAATAATTCATAGGTTAATTTGGTAAACAAGAGCCGTTCTATCGTCCATTCTAAAACAGTTTATGTCACACTTGCTGTATATATCTCCATGCACGTAGGTAATACATCTCTCTTCGCGTACTCAAGTCAAAAGCTGCAACAACAAATTGTGTTAATATATACTTGTTAATCTTCTACCGTACTAAATTGAAGGTTTAGGTTGAGCGCATGAGCGGAGCGGGTACAAAGTGGGTTTAATATCACTCATTACTCAACCATCGACGATACAAACTATCCTTTAACAACCCATATGCATTGCACCAGTGTTTAGTTCTGCTACAAATTTGAAGTTACCGTCTTTTAGTTTGAGACTGTGGGCATCCAAGCAGAGAGCAACATGCCAATCGTGGGTCGAGCAAAACCGTTTCAAGAAAGTTGACATGAACTTCAAGGAACTTACGCGTCTCTTGGACTTGTCTGATTCCGACATTTGTGCGCCAAACAACGCGAACTTGTTTCTGAGTCGGAGAATTCATTTCCTAAGAATGTTAGAAAACTTGATCGAGGCATTCAACGTGATTTTACGAGACTTTGTCTGCACAGCACTTCATGCAGTGATTCGACGGTTCCACTTCACGGAGCTTACTTGTCAAAGAGCCATCACTTATTAATACAACATAACATCAACAAAACGATGTGCGAAAAAACAATTCCCGCAAATAATACTAATCTATTGATGATGTGAATACAAATTTTGAATACAAGAGCAAAATACGCAACGGGTGCTACGAAGTGGAAAAACAATATTTTGTTTATATCACAGAAAAGTGAACCAACTTAATTACAAGGAATAGAGCTGAAGCACGTTACAATCGTTCTTCTGCAACGCTGGTTGAACATGGAGAAGGAATCTATAATTCTCCCAACCCAATAAGGAGAATTAACAACCTCGATCACATTTTTATTTATAACAAAGAACGAGGAATTAATTAAAAATCCATGCCAACATAAGAGTCGGGGTTTCCACCTCAGCGAGCTTAACTGTGTCAAGCAATCAAAAATATCAACTGTTGTGGACGTTGACTTTCTGAAATGCGTGCCAAGATATAGATGAAAAAACTGTCCACAAATTCTGCTTTGAAACTTGTGTCAGTTTACACTTTCAAAGAAAGCTGAACAATCTTCCTTGCGAGGGAACCGAGGCGAAGCCTGTCTGCTGTGTGGTCACCATGAATAAGATTTACTCTGAATGGTGCAGGGATGATACAGGCCTCTCGCCCACACTCAATTACCCACTAACGCAATCGGCTGCTAGAAAATTTGAATGTCATGATCAGCACACAAACAAGCTACCGTTTCAAGTAGTTCTCTGAACCCACCCCTGCAGCGCAGTGACAAAACGATTCCATGTTCATGCTGCTAATTCCTAATGAGGGGAAACAGTTGTCTGTGGTTTTGGTTTACTGCATCCTCGGAGACCCAGGTGCACATGGTCCGCGGTCGGCGTAAAAGCTGGACGCAAGGAAGCAACCTCTCTCTCGTGCGTCTTTCTCCTCGCGCCCTCCGCTAGGCCCTGGGGCTGGGTCTCCGAGGCCTAGGGCGGGTTCACTGTTTCACGGGTAAGGCCTGATGTACGCATGCGTATCGATTCGTTCCAAACAACAGATTTGATGGAGTTTTGTTTTCAAAATAATATCACACCACTCCGGTCAAATATTTACTCGTTAACTGCGAGGCACTTGTGTTCTCTGTTTACATCTTCCAAGATAAATGGTAGAAATGCAAACAAGTTTCTTCAAAACGGTAAAGAACTTTGTATGAAACATCACTTTATGTGTGTGAACGTGGTTGGCGCAGTCGGTGAGATCTCTGACTCCCAACCAGAAGCTCCCGGGATCAATCTCCGGCCATCCCGGGGGTTGAATTTGTGCGACCTTCTTTCGCCACACCGTCCGTGGACAGGGACGTTAAGCCGTTGGTCTAGTCTCTTGACATTCTATCGAGGGACTTAAAAGAACCCACACACTTGTCGATAAGAGTATAGGGTAGTGATCCCGGTGTCGTGGTCTGTATCTACATTGTAATTGGCAGCCATTGTAAAGCGCTGATATTATTATTATTATTACTATTATTATTATTATTATTATATGTGTAAATTACATTGTGATAACCCTTCCAAACTGACGCTGATTTACACAAAATTGAACATTACACAAATCATCAAACCGCACTTCCTCTATCAAGCCCCTGGGGGCTTATAATATATTTTTGACAGTTGAACAGTGTCAAGAGAAAAGGCCAACAAGTCAGTCAGCAATTTCAAATATATACAGTGACTAATGCATATAGTTTTGCGAAACTAAACAGCTTATAGTCGTTAACAAAACACAACAGTTACGCCATCGACCATATTGGTATGTTTATATTGAAACACTTCTGCCTGAAGAAAACAAACCTTTAGGGGAGGGGACGGGGACTTAATAGATGAAATACCGGGTATAGACGTAAAAATGCAGTTACAAAAAGATGGTAAAAGGAAAACTCTATATTTTTAGAATCATGTTATTTAACAAATAGATTCCATTTTCCGTGCGTCTGGTCACTAATAGATGTTCAAATGACGTCAAAACACAGCGAGAGAACCAGAAGTGGCACAAGAGCCGTAGGCGAGTGTGTCACTAAAGTTCTCGCCGTGTTTCGGCGTCATTTGAACATCTATTGGCGAACAGATGCACGGAAAATGGGATCTATTTGTTTCATACAATAATCAAACCAGTTAATATACAAACTAGTTTAAAAAAGAGTCGAGTGGAGGAGTGAAGTGGAGAGGGCTTTGAAGGAAATAAAATAGAGAAACAGTGGCGTGACGCCGTGTCGTCATATCAATTTGGTATCTGTGTAAAATAGATCACAGGTTTAGACCAATCACAGCGCGCGTTATATCATGTTTATTGTATAATCTAACATTGTACATATTCATTATTTAGTAGACAAAATTAAAACTGATATTATATATACTTCGTCTTTCATTGTCAAAATATAGTTGAAAACATTCGGGAGATCAAACTTAGTAAATTTCAATTAACAAGGATTATTTTATTTGGGAAATCTGTTCTAATTTTGGTCAAACTACTGTGATTGCAACAAAGCAAATACAATGTAATGAAACTGATTATTTCAATAATTAGAATTCAAAGTCGCACCCTGTATTGCCACAAGGATGGACTGAAGGCGGGGGAAATTAATAATAAAACTGACGAAATTGTCAAATTGAACTGAACCGCACCTGACATCAATCACTCAAGTAACGCATGACAAATAACTCTATAACTACCAGATTCTGGCCGTTTTGGTATTTTAAAATACTCGTCGCTTTACCGTTGTTACAAGGAGTTGCCAATTATAATGTGATCTGTAAATAGATGTAATTTGTTGTTGTTTTGTTTATTCTTTGTATATGCTTACGTTTTTTATTTTATTTTATTTTTTAAATTAAATCGAATTTTTTTTTTATTATAATGTGATTTCGTGCTATTCTCGTCCATCTCTGTGTCTCTTCACTGTGTCAATCGCACACTATTTATATTGTCTTACACTAATCATGAAGTGAGTTCTTTCCCATCAGATCAGTTACGTCACGTTTCTGAGTGTTTACTTTCGAATTCATTATTATCCACATCGATTGAACTTGAAGAAGCAGAAATTCTCCCCCGCTGACGACAAACAAATATTACCTAAAACTATTTCGGTTTTGTTATTATCAAATCTAAATACAATGGATATATCAGTTTGAACCAACGGATTCTTTTCCTGTGTTACTGTCTCAACACCAACACCAACAGCACCAGTAACAACAACAACAACAACAACAACAACAATAATAATAATAATAATAACAACAACAACAATAAGAACAGAAAATCGAGAACAACAACAGGAACAGATAGTTATTTGCACGGGAAAAGATTTGCAAAATGAAACAGGAAAAGGCGTCGACTCTCTGAAATAACCTTGGGCACTGGAGGTTAATGAATTCTGATGGTATAATAACATTTCAATTACAAGCAAAGTGGTGAGACAATTTTGGGCACAGCTCTTCCTGTTAACTAGCAGTGCATTCACGCAAGAAAAACTTCGAAAAGTATTCGAACAACTTTGCTTACAGATTCTTGACCAATATGACTTGTATACCACACTGAATGTTATCCTACGAATGTTACAATATCATCTGTTCAGTACTAGCTTTAAAAATGATAACAAGACAGACCAGATAATTTATTAATTATGCGCATATGTCAATAAAAGGAAAAGATCACACCATTCGAAGGGTCTTGGTGCACGTATTGACTGCCTCTGAGTGCGTCCTCCTTCCTCCGATTGACGGACACAACGAAACACAAACCGAGTTCGAAATCCGCAACGAAATCAGATCTGTCTCTTGTTTTGAAAACATAAAACGAGGTTGGAGGCCAATTTGGGAGCACAGTCGATCATTGAGAATTTCTCTGTCTCGGTCTCGTCATGTTAAGGATTCTTATTCTGTCGACGGTTTTACAGCGAGTTCATGACCGAATAATTTTGTGTTTTATAAAAGTGACATTTCAGAATGCTCAGTAGCGGGCAAAGCTACGGACTCTTCTACTTGTACGGCTCTGATCAGGGGAAGAAACTTACAAATTATAGACTCGCAGAAGCAACATGCTGAAGGCCGTCGTAAGACTGATCGAGCTGAAACTTGACGGAGGTTTCGCGAAGCCATTCAACAATATCAAACGTCACAACAGCGAGAAACAAATCCATTTGAAATTGATTTCTTTACCTGATTTTTGAATCTCCCTGTATTCCGCCTTCCATTTTCCATCTTCCCTCACCTTCTTGTCCGTTTTAACGGCTTTGCTCGGCTTTGCGGTAGCGATTTCAATTCTTAAATTGACCATTGACACTGGCTAATGTGATCACACTTACGAATCTTGTCTGGCGAGCTACAATCTTTCAATGAATGCAAATGTCGCTAGCACAACCCCCACTGATATTGCCACTCATACCTTACAAATACTCCACACTTAATACGAGTTGTTACGGAAAAACGTAATGGGAAAACAGCAAGCAATTTTAAGCATCAGTGACTGTTGCCATGCACTCAGTAGGTCACCTAAGAAAATGACTCTTTTGTGAAGGAAACGTCTAGAATACACCCTACAGCGCCACCCAAGACATCAACACATGACAAACGGATAAGCTTAGCTGAGCTTACAGCCAAAACGGAAATGTTGTACAAGTAATGAAGTATTAAAGTCGGGAAACGGACAACCTAATGCATAATAGTAGGAGCGGCCGCTGAAAAACCAGAAAATCCAGCAAGGCTTATTAGAGTTATTACATACAACTCTGAATAGCGTCCTATATATATCTCGGTTGGTCAGATCTATTTTCATCAGGAACAGAGGTACAAAAGGAGCAGGCGGAGACAAAATGAGTAATAAAAAAATAATTTTATTTCCGTGTCAAAAAAATCTAGCAGGAGATAAATCTCCCACTAATGGGGGACACCTAACTACTAATTTAAAATTACTATTTACAAGTTATTAAAAAAAATTAAGATTGAAAAAAATTGGAACTGAGTTTGATTACTAAGGTGGTACATTGTCAGCAGAGCTTTCTCACAACAAAACAGAACTTTTAATTAAGATTACACTGTACCAGAGGAACACAGAGCGCGACACGTCCGATAAGCATCAACATTTCCACTTTGGGAAATTAAGCTGCTTTCAAAATGAGAAACAGCACGAAAAGTACCGGAAATAAAACAAGCATTCCACAACAGCCAATATTATCTTTACGGCTGCCAAGCGGATGGAATAGCGAAGGTAAAGAAAAGCGAAGGGGGTTAGTAACAAAGTAGCAAAAGCCATTTACAGGCCAAGAGTAAACTTTAAAATGGCTAGAAATTCGATTTACTGTTCTGGGCCGGGTTGCAATAAACTTTTGAACAACATCAAGGAAAGAATCTCTATCTAGATATATTCGCTGCTGCAGTAAAAACCTATTCCCAAATAACTGTTTTGTTATTGACATTATTATTTTTAAAATCTGTTAATATATTCAGTACACTTCAGTCGGGTTGAAATCGCCAAACTAAGAACAAACTGAGGCCAAAAGAAAAACCACGAGATATGCAACACACAATCAGTAAGTGAATAATATAGTGTTCCTAATACTTAATATCTTAAAACAGCGCAAACAAGAATCTAAAGAAATCTCACGCCGCGTGAAAACACAGTCAATAAGAACAAAATAAGAACATTTTGAGCCTGAAATTGTCAAAAATATAAGAACACTGAGCCTGAACATATTTTTGCTACTTTAGTTTTTCATTTTAGCCAAGTAATTACTGTATCATTTGCTTACTTTTAAACAACCTCCCAGTGTTTCAGCACTGAAGAGGGACATTCTGTCAGTAGAAATAGAAAATAAATCAAGATGTGATGTTATCCTTATGTCTCAAATTCTTCAAGCTCTTGGCCTCAATTGAAAAGCTGACATTGAAACGTAAACAGACCTTTCTTTCATGTGAAAACATGATTAATTCAAATCTTTAGCAGTGAAATAATAATGAATGTAAACATTTATACCAGGGACATGCTTCGAGGACTCCGTCTCATTACTTCTATCAGTATAACTTGCTCTAAATAAACTTAGTGTATTCCAAAAAATAAATAAATAACTTAAAAAAATAATTAAAAAATCAGTGTGATTCAGAATAGTAACAGTTCATCGCAGCCGGGTCTCAGCGAAGCAGTATCGCCTACAGCCAGACACAAGCGCTCCCGCTGGCTTACCAGGGATTTCTTTACGACTTCTTCCAGTTGTAGCGGTCTCAGTTGACAAGTCGGTCCTGTCAG
>JANUFV010162981.1:0-13397 GCA_024757865.1 Epizoanthus scotinus | reverse complement strand
TCTCTCTCCCCTCCCCCCCACAAGGGCTAGGAACAGTGTTAGCAGTTGTAGAACTACGATCGAGGAGTAAAGGGGGGGAGCTATCGTGCAATTTAAAATTCAGCCCCAATGCCACAATACGTCGTGGGTGACTTCACTGTCTCTCTTGCTGTCTAATTATGTTGATGTTCGCTATATAAAATTAACTATACACAACAACACGCGTGTACAGATTACTCGACGCGTTTTAATTCAGCGAGGGAGGAGTTCAGAGATAGCCAGAGCCTATCTAGCCAATAACAATATACCAATATTCCGACCAAATCCGCCCAGCAACCAATCAGACAACAGAACGGTCAAACAGGAAATGGACGATGCAGATATAATACGAGCACGTGGTCTCGGCCAGCGGACTGCCGGCAGCTGGCACAGGTTTATTTTCTTTGCATTAGATTTCCATTCATTTCCTGGAGCTGATGGTGAAGAAAGGTAATTCACTTACATTCGTCTTGTTTGATATTTACATTATTTTGGCCGTGGTAGTTCAAAAACTCACCACGAGGATTCCCGCAGAATACAATTCAACGACCCACAGATTGTGAGCTCGCTTCTGTGGTGTCTTGTGATCATGCTCAATACCAAACTCAGTAATCTTCTATTTTTATTCAGTCGGTTTCATTTTCTTCTCAGAACCTCAGGCGACCGGATGCATGTGCTTTGAGGGCAAAGGACACCCAGCAGAACTTTCAAGCCGCTATCTGCACCGAGTCACCGATCAGATGCCACTGTCGTTGCAATCCGACTAGAACGGCGAATTCTTATCCTACTAGAAAGACACTTGTCAAAAGAGCAGTCAGTCCTGTGCTTGGGTCACGCCAAATTACACATGCCATGGAGTCAGCGTCGATCTAGAAGCACAGAAATTATCTTGGTGGGCTATGGCTCAGAAATATGAAGAGGTTGCACAGATAGGTACAGGCGCATATGGTACAGTTTACAAGGCCCGTGATCTGCAAAATGAAGGGAAGTTCGTGGCCCTCAAACGGGTTCGCATTGTCAACAGTGAAGAAGGCATGCCCCTGTCTACAATACGCGAAATCTCACTCCTCAAACAGATTGACAATTTTGCTCATCCTAATGTTGTCAGGTATGATCAATTGCTTTTATGTACAGACATTTTCTTGTGATATAATTTAACGCTGAGTAAATGGGAGATTTTTCTGATTTATAAAAATCCCTTGCGAAACACTGCTATTGTCCCCGGCCTGCCTATTGGCTGTAAATATATTATTATTATTGTGAATATCGAGGCTCCCCCAAAAGTTCTCCTTGTTCTGAAACATGAAAAGCTTAGCATGTTTTGTTGGTTATGGTGGCATGTTAGTTTTGCCACACTAGGCAGTCATTAAACTTTTTTTATATTTTTTTGTTGTATTTTTCCCTGAAGGATTTAATTCATTGATTAACAAATAAATTTGTTTTTGCATTCCTTTGCGCTCGGCAGACAATCAATGCCAGGGTTTAATGTTCCTTTGTACTTTCCGCCGGGAAAAGTGCTGCATATTTTGGCAATATATTTCCAGTAAAGTATTAAAACATTGTGCAGGATCGCTTCAACTGAAGGCTCTTTTCTATTCTTTCAATATCTTCATAAATTATTTTGAGTAAAATCAAACAATTGATAATTTCTTCTGGAAATTGACATGGTAAATTGCTCGTCTATGTTCTCGAGTTTGCATATGAATAAGCGGGTGACACTAAGTTATGCATACACTCCTGTTTTCAAACAACAGAATTTCCCATGAGAATATTATGCACAGGAAGGCCTCAGTTGATAAGATTTTTAAGAGATGTACTTTCGATGCTGCCACTTAGCGAAAGTTATTCCTATTTATGTTATGATATTGGATTTCTTTGGATTCGGCGGTAAACCGCATCACATGGACCGGAAGTGAACTTGTTCTGGGCCAGTTAAAATTACTTCCGATTTCAATCTTTAACAAACCGAGAACTGTTTCTTCGCGTTCAGACATTAACTGGTCAATATGCAATCCTGGAGTTTAGCAGTACAAATAATGGAAATAATTCCTATTAACCACATTGTTTGCTGAGAATATTTTGTTTGTTTTATTTTGCCTTTGCAAGGTTAATAATATACTTTCAAGAAAACAGATCCTTTGGGGAATTGTGTTTTTCTTTTTAAAAAAAAGGTTTGATTACTTCCCCAGTTCTAAAGTGGAAAATAAATCAATGCTATTATTCCAAATTGAATCCTTTCTTCAAAACTTGATGGTAAGGCTGGTGTTTTTTGCACAATGAAATAATCAAGCCATTGGTATTTCTGATCTTTCATTGCATGACATGAAGTGTTCTTTTTTATCTGCTAAATATAGAGCCTTTAGCCATTCAAACAATACAGAAAAAAGCAATGCATTTTTCATGGGCACTGGCATTGTGAATTACTCTTTTTCTTCTGAGGCAAGAATACCCTGATAATAATAATAATTTATATAATAATTTATTAATTTATATTGTGCAACTTTCCATGAAATGATCAAATGCACATAACAGTGTATGAATGATAGAAAAGACAGTGTGTTATCAGGTTAAGGCAATAAATGAACTTGAAGAACAATCCTAGATTAATCCCTAAAATGTTAGCAATTCACACAGTAGGTGATACTTGTGTTTGTATTTCAGCTTTGTTGCTGGTCCTGACAACTACACACTGTTCTTCATCTGACAACAGTTCATGTTCAAATGAATCAGAGGCAAATTCAGCAAAAAATATCAATAGTGTGACTTGATTGTTGGATACTAAACAGCCAAACAAGTCTTTGATGAGAGTTCACAAGCTATACAACACACAGCTAAAGACATTGTATACAAAAAGGTTTAAAGTGAGACTACATCTTATGCTCGCTAAAAAATAATGAAAATGAAGGCAGTCACTGCTTGTTGATCTTTTTACGAACATTGTATTCCACACTGCCCTGGATTTTCAACATTAAATCAGTAAATGGCAAGGAAAATATAACTATATTTTGGTATTTATATAAATATTTGTCATCTTTGGGTTAATAAAAAAAGGGAAAAAATTGTCAGGGCTTTTTCAGTGATTATTTCCTACATTCTGAGGCCAAAGTTTACACTAAATGTAGGTCCCATCGTCAGTATGTTGTAGCCTTTAGTTGCAAATGGCAAATGATCAGGAGCTTCTTCCTAAATTGTGTTTACATTGCACACACTGCAGCTTGACTCCTGGCAAGTCCATACTATTGTTTTGATGACCTTCATTAAGGCCTTTGCTAGCTTGATGACAGCAAGTTGTTATTTGATGTCTAGCCAAATATCATAGAAATATTTCATACTGAGCACTCTCAGAACTCCTTCCTGTAAGGTTATCACAACAAAATCCCCACGTAATCCATCCTTCAAGGTTAAACTAAGTACTGTGCTCAAAATAATTATTTTATGGAACTACTTTAACTGGCAATGAAATTATAAGAAAGTACTTATTAATATCACTATTTCCCCAAAATACTAGTTTTGTTATGTCGTCTCATTTCATATTCACAATCTCAGTGTGTTTGAAAGTAGCTATAACATATATCAGTGTTGCCACTGCTAAGACTAAGCCACATCTGTACATACTGACATCTTTTTCAAATTTGTAATCCTGTAGTTGTCAAGTATGCATATATACAGATTAAATTGAGACCATTACCTTACATACTTTAAACTCAGTAACTAAAACTGCAAGAGTTTCATTCTATAGAAATTTCTAATTTATATATATACATGAATATTTATATATTAAATTGTTGTTACTAATCAATGGGTCTGGGTCACCATTTGGCTCTAACTGGGGCCACAACTTCTTACGTTCTTAATATTTTGCAAATAGTATTAATAATAAATATTTAGACTAATGCAAAGTGCCTAGTAAAAATATATAAAGGGTAAAATCTATACCATAATTACAGATACTTCACTGGTAAATAAGACAATAAATGAGAAAAGATAATAGAAATATATAAGAAATCCTCATTACTTAGATAATGAGATAAAAGACCGAGTGTATGTGTACTTTGTACCAAATGAAAGATACTTTTACACCACCAGGGTTAATTTGCACATAATGATAATTACAGCTCACAAATACATTTGAAGCTCAGTAACTACATAATTTATGCTTATCATTTTTATGCAATCTGAACTTGGCGAGGTCCGCCGTGCCTCAATTATTAAGCAAGTATAACATGTAGAATTATTGTAGTAGTTCATAAGAATAATATGTTAACATGATCAGCTTAGTATATATCATGTTGGGGTATGCTTAAACACAGTATACTCAACACCTTATCTGGATTATATCATTAGCTGCCAAAACAGTAAATTATGCAAATACAATTCTATTTATTTCTTGTAAAAATTAATGACGTTTGCCTCATTTTGAACCATGGGATGAAAGTCAAGCAAATAGTTTTCTTGATGTGCATGACAGCACGATTGTCCATGCAAAGGTCAGAGATCTGTCCTTTAGGTTGACAAAAAATCATCTTTTTAATTAAATAATATAAAACAATTTCTGGAATTTCTTGTGACCTTTAGCTTTTTTAAATTTATTTGGCTCATTAACATAACAACATCTGCAAGTTTTGAGAAGTGGAAGAAAAATTGGTTCAACATGTATATGTTGTGGCCAAATATAGATTGTCAGATTGTGTCATACATTGTAGAGTAATTCAGTTGTTGGTAGATCAAATCTACTAATGAGAAAACATGTGCCAAGAAACTACCTATTCATTCATTTCAGTATCAAAGTCCGTAGCAACCCATCAGGGAAGAAGGAATGTCATTAAATACTAAGCCATTGCCCTCTCATTCAGGGTTGACAGTGATTGATTTTACAATTACATAATGTTTTTGTGTTCATTTCCAGGTTACTTGATATCTGTAACAAGCCCAGTCCACTGACAGCAGAAACACACCTCACCTTGGTGTTTGAGCATGTAGACCAAGACCTAGCTTGTTATCTAGAACGTTGCCCCTCTCCTAGTCTCAGTGAATGGAAGATTAAGGTAAACACTACTAGTAAATATGTGGGGGTGGGGGAGGGACATTTGTATTTCTGTAGATACTAGTAAATACTGGGGGTGGGTGGATGAGGGGCATTTGTATTTCTGTTTACTAGTAAATACTGGGAGGGGGTGGAGGAAGGGCATTTGTATTTCTGTCTACTAGTATATACTGGGAGGGGGTGGTGGAGGGGCATTTGTATTTATGTCTACTAGTAAATACTGGGAGGGAGTGGAGAAAGGGCATTTGTATTTCTGTCTACTAGTAAATACTGGGGGTGGGTGGATGAGGGGCATTTGTATTTCTGTATACTAGTAATTAGTGGGAGGGATATTTGTATTTATGTCTACTAGTAAATACTGGGAGGGGGTGGAGGAGGGGCATTAGTGTTTCTGTCTACTAGTAAATACTGGGAGGGAGTGGAGGAGGAGCATTTGTATTTCTGTCTACTAGTAAATACTGGGAGGGAGTGGAGGAGGGGCATTTGTATTTCTGTCTACTAGTAAATACTGGGAGGGAGTGGAGGAAGGGC
Source organism: Epizoanthus scotinus (assembly GCA_024757865.1). Taxonomy (NCBI): domain Eukaryota; kingdom Metazoa; phylum Cnidaria; class Anthozoa; order Zoantharia; family Epizoanthidae; genus Epizoanthus; species Epizoanthus scotinus. The sequence continues at coordinate 7,804 of JANUFV010162981.1, read as the reverse complement.
ATTTGTATTTCTGTCTACTAGTAAATACTGGGAGGGGGTGGTGGAGAGGCATTTGTATTTCTATCAGGGAATGTGCCACACATTACCCTGGTATTTGAACATGTAGACCAAGGCCGTCTAGACCTGGCTTGCTATCTGGAACATTGCTCCTCTTCCAGTCTCAGTGAATAGAAGATTAAGGTAAATGCTAAATACTAGGGGTGGGGAGGGAAGGAGGGGCTTTTGTATACATTTCTGTCAGGGAAGTCCTCAGATATCTTATATATATGTTATAAATAATTATTGAAATTCTAGGACAGAACATGTTTAAAATTAACAGTAATATAACGATAATATTGTGTTGTTTTATTCCTAACCAGGATATTACTTGTCAGCTGCTGAATGGTGTCGACTTCCTGCACTCCCATCGTATTGTGCATCGTGATTTGAAACCACAAAATATCCTTGTATCGAATTCTGGACAAATTAAAATTGCAGATTTTGGCCTTGCCAGAGTCTACAGTTATGCAATGGCATTAACCTCAGTGGTGAGTCAAGGCTTCCATCATAATTGTTACTAAATGTTCTATAATTTTAAAGAAATTTATTATAAGTAAACAAGGTATTGCTTGCATATATAACTATATTTACTAACTGGAAAAGAAACATTTCCAATACTGTGTTGTGTGACAGTTTTTTGCCTACTGTCAAAACAGGGTGGGACAGGTTCCCCTCAAAAAGTTTGTTATGGCCATAATATAATTTATAAAATAAGGCTATCGGTACCAAACATAGTTCTCTTACTAATATGTTAGAGAGAATCTTGAGTGATGACATCAGTGTCATAATTGATATTTTTAAATAAATTTACTTTTATTAGTATAATATGAATTTACAAAATAACTTGACACTTATGCATAAATTAAAAAAGACAATATTCTTTTCTACATGTTCAGGTTGTGACTTTGTGGTACAGGCCACCTGAGGTATTGCTGCAGTTTCAATATGCCACGCCTGTGGATATGTGGAGTGTGGGCTGTATAGTAGCAGAAATGTACAAGAGAAGACCCCTTTTTGAAGGGAAATGTGATGTGGATCAGCTTCATAAGATTTTCAGGTAAATAATTTTTATAAGGCCTGCTAGGTATGGTATATAAATTCTGTTTGCCAGCAATAACTCATTATGAAGTGGATTTTTCAGCTTTAAAAGATCTTTGGATAACTTAGTCTTGACGACCATTAAATTTTGTCTGACGTATGCCTTCTCATAATTATGTACTTAAAATATGGGCTGCTGCAGTGAAATATGAAATAGTTTACATTTTTACATTCCCTACTTAGGGGCATTAGTTACAGTCTTTTATTCATGAAAGTGAACAAATAATGTTAAGTGTTCTTTAATACCATAGACATTATTTTGTTTATTAAAATGTCCAAGTGACCTAAACATACATTATATATGAAACCTAACAAGGTCTGATTTTGTCAATTTATATGAATTGATGTTCTCATAAAATAACTCAGTCTATTATTTTGATGTGACTGTGGAAGTGAATTTTCCAATGCATGTTTACTGAGTAATCTGATGTTCCCATGCTGTTAAGTGACTACAGTTGTAAGGCGTTACAAATTTCTAAAGCATATCAGGAAGCAATTTTGAATTGGTTTGGCAAAAACCAAACTCACAACTACTGTGTAAGCATTATGAGCATGTTTGGGGATCTGGGGCATGTTTCCCTAGGAGAAAGTTAATTGTAAATGATGTTATGGATAGCTCTTTAGCTAATAACTTTATGCAGGTTGTAATTTGATCATATCACAACTTCTTAGATCAAGATTTGCAAGTTGCATTTGTAACTTTTTGGCCCCCTGTCAGACCTACCACTGTAGATAGCTTTGTTCCTTAGCCCCTGCATTGTGTCATTGTGTTCTCTGTATAAATGATACTCCCACTACTGATTAATATACATTTTGCAATCCACCTCACTCGCACATATCTCACATTGCTCCTACTATACCATTGTGGGGCATTCTGCCGTGTAGACAAGTAAAACAATAGAATTGTGTCCTGTGATTGGCTAGATTCAGTTTTACAGTCAGGTGACTCATTATTTTCCATATGTGTCCTCTACACAGTTGCATGTACGTCAGCTTGTCAAAGTTACTCATTAATGATATGCTTCATTGTATAGCGTGATTGGCTCGCCACCTGAGTCAGAATGGCCACCCTCCGTATCTCTCTCGTGGGGTTCATTTTCACGATATCAGCGCTGGCCGTTGGAGGAATGTGTTCCAGAGATGTGTCCAGAAGGAATCGAGTTGCTACAGGTAACATTACTGGCTCTATAGACATAAGTAACAAAACTCCAACATGTTGATTATCTTCTAAATTTATATTGAGATAAATAGTTAATATCCTGAAACTTTCTCTGTAGTTGGTTCTCTGAACGATAGATTAGACAATTTATCATTGGTTACCTTTTCAAGTAAGTCTATTCATGTTGGGATTAAATTACAACATTTGGCTCCCAGGCAAGAGATCTAGATACATAATCAAGTGACAAAATATTATTGTTCAGTGTCTAATAGCACAGAACATACACATGCACAAGTTGTGCATACAACAATTTAGACCTCACTACTCAGCACTGAAAACCAGATTTGGTTCTAAAACAGTTGTTTTAAATTATGTCACAAGCTCAAAAATACAACTTAATACTCTGAATGAAGTAGAACCATGATTTAGGAGATCATCTGATAAAACTACTACCGATAATACATTTAATATGCACAATTATTGACCTGAGGTTATAAATTTAATTTAGGCACTTTGTAGCTATAACTCTCATGTACATGTCCTAAAAGTATCTTGTATTTGCAGCATATGCTGAGATTCAACCCACATCAAAGAATCACTGCAGCAGCAGCATTACGACATGAATACTTGAGAGAACTGCAGGATGGTAACAAAGAGAACTTGTCAACAAACTGCAATAGTAGTGGGTCCAAATGTTGACAAACACAATATGGAGGCATTTCCTCTATCACAACTTGGTTGTTAACAAGAGTGTAGTAGTATTACTGCCAGGTTACATGGCAGGGTTCCTCTATGACAATGGCACCTTCAGGACTCCTCTGCACAGGGAGCCAAAAAATCTGATGTTGCCCTGCCAGAGGTAATTTCAAGAAGCAATGGCTGTAATAGCAACATCACATGTGTGAATTTGTAACATTTGGAAGCGACAAATGTGAATTAATTTATTTATAACAGTGACATTATTTTAATTGCAAAAATAATTAACAGGGGCACATTTTTAGAAATGTGTATTTTAAAATTAAAATAATTTTAGACAGGTAACATTAGACATTGAGGCAGGGCCTCAAAAGGAATAAAATAACAACAAATTTAAAGAAACTCAATCTATTCTGGATCCATTATCAATGAATTGCTATTTCTCAATGCATTCTTATCAAAGCTCCAATTTGGCCTGTAGTCCCTCTGTGCAGCATAAACTAATATGTTATTAGAGTCAAACACTAGAAGGACATTTAGCACAGTGAAATGTATCAAACTAGTAAAAAATGAAAATAGAAATAATATATTAAATGTTTTGTACTAGACTATTTTAGAAATGTGTAAATTACACTGGAAATCATAAAAAAGTATTGATTACAACTTATTGTTCCCATCTGGAATGCCTGTTTGTTTAAAGAATTTCATTTCCAGTTTAGTGTGACGAGTTGTTCCAAGTTTTTCACATTAACTCAATCTTGATTTTGGTCCCTCTTCACATATGAGGGGGGAGGGGTATTCCACTGTACAGTACTTGTTTGTTGCAAGAGTAAACAGCACTGAAATCAGTCAACAAAATAGTCAATCATCAAGTAATCTGCTGTAAATAATCACTGGCAAGCCCTGCATGTTTGGAAGAAATCAAATCCAATGCTAGGCAGGGAGGTTTGTGGCTTATATGTTACTAATAGCATTTGCACTATGTTAGAGGTTAAACATTAATTTATTATGATCTATATAATCTATATCTGAGACTGCTATCTTGCACGTTTTTGCTGATAGCAGAATGTTTAAGAGAAATGTAATGTCTGCAAACTGCATATTAATGAAGATAACAGAAGATTCTTGAATTTGTTGTCAGCATAACCAGTCACTCAAAATGTTGTTGCTGTGGCCCAAAATATGTGTGATATTCCATGTTCCAAGGTCAATTTTGGGGAAAGTTTGAAACTTTCATCCTCAGCATTTAACTTTAGGTATTTTGGAGTATTTTAGATAAAAAATATAGTTGCGTGGTCAGTTGGGATCACAATCTGCCCTGTACTACCCACAGAGAAGACTATTGAGGAATCTAGAACATATATACATTTGCACAGTTGGCACTTTGAAAAAGGACAAGTAGCAATGGAAACAGTGTTAAATTTTATCTTAATTTATAATCAGGATTTTTATGAATGCATAAGTGTGCTATTTTCATCAATTTGAATGTACATTAATTTGTATTTAATGTTACTACACAACAGTGGAGGTGGTCGCAAACTGTTGTTTTGGGTCAAATATGTTTAGGTTAGGGCCCCCTTAATGATGTGCCTGGGTGGGTTGCTCGAAAGGTAGTTTAATTTAACACAATGCCAGGGTTAGGCCAAATTTGATTCCTTCATTTAGGAATATGTAATCCGGTACCTATGAAGTACTTTTGAAGTCATCCTACGAACGAATTCAGACTAATTCAGTCTACTAGGCAGTAATCACAATCATGGATTAACATTTAACCCTGGGTTCTCAGGCACCTTTGAGACAGAGTACCTAACAGTGACATGTCGGTATAGTGTTCAACTAAAACAATTAACTTGGACAATTGTAAATGGGAAGGGGATGGCCTAAGAAATTAAATTTTTCTGACTTATGGTCACTCTTTATTGTTGGACAGCAGAGTACATAACCACTTTTATACTGTCAGTGATTTTCATTGTATTACTCAGGTCCCATTGGGTGTAAGTTAGAATAACAATTCATTAAGTTGACATTAATAATTATTAGAAGCTATATAATAATTATATATAGCTCCATATTTGTGACCTCAAGGTTGTATGAAAATCAGAAAATCCAACATTTTAGATAACAATTAAGTACAGACTATTCTTGGAAGCCAAGAGGTTATAACTTAAATTATATCAATGTTGCATGTTTGTTAAATTATAAGATTCTATTGACTTGATTGAAAGTTAGTTCTAATCAGCATTTATCAAGCTTTGTTGTTGGGAAAAAAATTATAAGTAAAATTAATAATAAAAAACCCCAAATAATATTGTTGTACTAAAATTGATTGGATAAATGTGATTTAAACTTACTCCAAGGGATTAAACTTATATATATATTTTATATATATTGACCAGTTAGGCAATGTTTACATTTTATAATACTAATTAGTTAATACATTGCATGACTAGTCTAAAACAACTAGAGTTTTTACATCCGCAGATGAGCCAAATTATGGATAAATTAGAGCAAAGGATTAGGGCTTGAAACATCAGCTCACTGCAAACAAAACATCACATAACTTTGCTAGCATCAAACACAATTTTATATATTACTACCTTTAGTAAAGAAGAGGAGCTACAAATTCCATTTTTTAAGAATCTAATAATGAAATTAAAACTCACAAAAAAATGTAGCGTGAATATGCATATTAAGTGCTATTACAATTTCAACTTATAAATTATAATCCATTGATCAGAAAAGGTTCATCATTTGATCATGATGATACAAAGCAACAATAATAATAAAACCTTTCTCCTTTTAAAATATTATAATTTATACATAATTTGTGATAAAGACATGTTGGCCACATTCCCTAAATAATATAGTACATGGCACTATAAAGTTGTATACATCTTGAATACGTATGTTTGGTAGAGTGCAACTAATACAATGTACCATATATCTTAGTAGTCCTAGGGTGCATTTGATTGACTGTATATTTCCGGAATAGGAATATACTCTGGACCATTTCAAACTCTCTTATAACCTCTAAGCAATAAAATTATGAATTAGGGTGAGCTGAAAAGTAGTAGTTTGATTTGTATATTTTTAAAAGGAACACTGATCCGTTGAACAGACCAACATTTGTATCTGTATATTCTTATTACTCTGGAGTACAGTTTTAAAATATGAAATGCATCCTTATATTAGTTAGTTTTGTGCCTACACAAAGATACATGTAATGTATAGTCATATGTGAAATTGCAAAGTTAGGATATACAATTTTGTATCTTTAGAATCAGTTTTAACATTCTTCTATAATTTATCTTAACATTAATTTTACCACCTTGATAGATAACCAAAATAATTATATTGGTTACTAGGTTTTCAAGAAAAAGTTAAAGTTCAGTTCATTTCATTTTAAAGTTGACTGAACATTCTATTTGCCAGGCATTCTAGTTTATTCTTCCCTGAAGAATGTCTAATGTTGCACAATGTCTTTTGCATCAAAAGAAAATCTAAGTATTCCATTGAGTGGTTTAAAAATATTTTTTTAAGTGCACAGTCAGGTGACTATTAGAAATACAACAGTCTTGATGACCAGTGTGAGTAGTCTGGTCTGTAGTTAGTTTAAAACAAAATAGTTAACTAATAAGCTGTAACTTGCCAATATTGAATCATGCATGATATAGTGGTGTTTAAGTACAGTGTTGTGTAATAAATCAATATATTAAACAATCTTGCACAGTTGTGAACCAGTTGTTGTTATTTGTGTAGATTATGTTAAATACTAGTTTACTAGTTTTAGTGACTTATCAATGGAAAGAACAAATTAAGTTAATTGAAAATGTAAGAAATAGGGTCCTTGTCGGGGAAAACAGTCTTGTCCTCTACAGTGTTCAAAATCCCACTTCTCTCCCAGCCCTTCTTCATTGTTGCCAGGCAACCATATTTTAATAGAAAGCTCCAGTTTACTAAATTTAATCTTGTTTTCCTTTGAGGGTAAGAGGGGGGTGCTTAAATTTTATAACAAGTGTTAAATTTGACTGATACAAATGTTAGCTAAAGTACAAATTTTAGTGATTTTTTCCCAATTTGCTAAATTTAGCCACTAACAGTAGTAACCTCAAGGTATTGACAGAGTCGTTTTCCTGTTGATTTAGTTCTATCAGTACTCTTTCATCTTAACTTTTTCAGTCAAACTAAGAACATGTAATTAATGTATGTCTCGCAGTATCCCATTCAGTAGAAAACATTACTTGTCTTGTCAGGATTCATATTTCTTGTTGAATGTCATACTTCATGACTATTTAATATGTGACTTTTTCATTACTAGGATAGTGCAAATATTTGTGTAATTAAAGTTCATGACTTTAGGGGTACTCCATGATCCATGGATACAGATATTATGTATTCATGAACCCTGCTAGTTTATTATAATTATAATAACACATCTACAAAAAATACTGGATTGTTATTGGTTGTTTATTGTGCAGTTAATCCCTAATAGCACACGTGCTATTGAAACACTTATTGGCACTGTCATCCGGGAACTTTGTTGGACGAAAATCTCTCTCATGATCACCATACAAGTTTTTTTTTTTTAGGAAACACCACCGTTTTTCTCGAAGAATTAATGAAAAATACCACTCGTATTCGATGAAAGTGACACTTTCATTAAATACGAGTGGTATTTTTGATTAATTCTTCTCAAACAGTGATATTTCCTATACTAATATAGTGAGAATGAAATGAGTATAAAATGTGTAAAATTGCTATAAAAATTATTTAAGAATTGATTAAAAAATATTTGAAAATCAAACATAAAAT
>JANUFV010162870.1:0-13400 GCA_024757865.1 Epizoanthus scotinus | reverse complement strand
CCCCTTCATTTTTCTAGTGGTGCGTCCCTAATGGACGTGCAACAATACAATACAATACAATACAATACATTACATTACATTATTTTTTATTAGTACTAATAATTGCAATATATGTACAAGCTAACTGTACAACCTTATTCAAGACTAATATCCCCGCTAATAATCCCCTTGACGCATTTACCCACAAGAAAAGCAAGAAGCTCTCTGCTTATTTTTCAAGTTTTTCGGTCTCACCTGCAATCAAACGACCATTACCGTACAACGTTTGGCATACCCAATAAAATGGCGATACTAAGCGATGCAACTTAAACTTTATTAGCCGTGCATAGTGGTGCATGCATATACTGGATAAGAGCAAAGAGCTATAGGAAATTACAGTAAAATATAATATTTGAATACGACTTTATTTACAAAAATAACTCGAAAAATAAACTTAATTCGTCTTGTTCATTTATAGAGATACGTACTGCCTGCAGTACTGTTTATTGTTGTTTTTGTTGTTGTTGTTTTCGCGTACGCTACGTATAATAATTAATGATTACTATTTTGGTTTTCCTTATCTTTTACTAACGTTTGTTCAGTAGCTATGCTATGTTGGAGTCCTTGACCGTTAGAAATGTTGTCATTCAGAAACTGAGCTCACTTGGTGGGTGGCTCCTCCTAAAATGTTCTACAATTGGTTTAGGATTTAATGGAGCCGAAACCAATTGCAGAATTGCACACCTTATAGGTATTCCTACTGATGATTAGTTACTGATTTGTGTATCATTTCAGCAGCATGTAGATGTCTGTTCCAATGTAATCTGTTATTGTAGGTTTTGTGCTATACTATTGTTGCAGTTGATGTTACCGTTTGTTATTGTCGTTATTTTGTAGTGATAATCGTAGCGGTCATGTTGTAATAGCTTTAGCTTTGCAAGAGTGTTGAGAACCAGAAATTCTTTGATTTTTAGTTTGTGGCTGGATGTCAGGCCTCTTAGCTCGTCATGAAATGTTCAATAATTGAAGGTGTCCAATGTTCTTACGTTTCTTTGGCGACCCATGCATCCATCATCTCAACGGTTTTTAAACATGTTGGATGTCCCTCGTTTTGTCACTGATTACTTTATTGTCCTTCAACGATTCGGCATGTTGATTGGTGTGACGTGTGTTGCAGTAGACATTCATTCATATTTCTCAACGTGTTGAATGTTAGATTACTTTAGCTATACCCATAACTTGAAATTTGTCATTATGTCAACCACTTTTCTATAAGTTTTTATATTTGTTTAGCCACCAAAACCTCATTACAGCCACCTTTCAGTTGTAAGATATTGACGTTTGATTACATTCCCCTTCCGACCCCTCCCCCCTCGCTCCCTCCTTGCACATGTGTTCTCAACACTCATTCGACAAAACAGTACATTACCCTTCCGACCCCTCCACCCTCGCCCCCTTCTTGCACATGTGTTCTCAACACTCATTCGAAAACACAGTACATTACCCTTCCGATCCCTCCCCCTCGCCCCCTCGTTGCATATGCGTTCTCAACACGCATTCCACAAAACGGTACATTCCCCTTCCAACCCTTAACCCTAACCCTAACCCTAACATGACTGAATATGAAACGTTTGAAGCATTGTCACACTTTGCCCAGCTAACAATTATTTGCTAGAAATAAAATATTCTAGCTTTTGAATCGACTGAAAACATATTGTTAACATCACTTCATTCTAGTACAGTTAAAGAATTGACTTCTATGGCGCTTCGTACCTCAGTAACATTGAAAATTGAACAGAAAATCAAATCACTGATAGCAATATCTCGAAGGGGACGTTTGCACCCATTGCTTTTATGCGGCAAACTCGAAGAAGCCAATTTCCATGTAGTATTTCTGACTATTTGGCAAATAGTTGTGTAGTGCGTTATGTGCCTTCATAAATTGAAAGTTGTATGAAATCAGGTCTGTAATATGCGTGTTACCTGCTTGATATAGTAACAGGGCTGAATAGTACAAGTGCAATATCATATTTAGAATTTTTAAATCTTTTTACCATTCTTTTCTTGGAATTGTACATAAAAGCCCCAGGTTCGCTGAAAGTCCAAAATCCAATATATATATTTTTATATAGAACAAAAGAGTGTGCCAGCGATCGTCGTCACAAAAGAAATGTATGAGGAAAATGTGTCAGCGGTTAGGCATGCGCAGTAGTTAGTTAACCCTGTCCTACCTGCCATTTGTTTCTTACACAATCCCACAATGCATGTTGTTTTCGGAAACTTCCAGTTTCTCACGGTCCACTACACGAGTCATCCGGCTCTGCAATTATTCCGTGGATCGTAAAGTACCCGGAAGTTCCCCAAAACGAGATGCATTGTGGGATTTAGGCAATCAGCTAATGAATGTTCTTACTGTTACTCTAAATTCGCGTCTTGAGTGGAAATACGTCGTAATCTGTTTTGTAGCTCTGGCATAATAGACTGCAGCGCCACCCCTGTAACGGCCGCGGATCCGCCAGCTCGAATTGGGCCTGGGCTTGAGATTTTCCTGCTCCGTGCAGAAGCCACAAACACAGGTGGATCTGGTATCGCCGGACACGAGGTTTTCCTTGGGGCATTACCTCCATTGAACAGGGGTGGCTCTGGAATGTTATGGTTAATATCAGTGTTTTGTTCGGTTTCTTTGTCTGAGCTATCTGTGGATGATATTCGTGACATTAGTTCATGCATCACTGAGCTCAACGCGACGCCTGTAACGGGTAACGGCTGGTTACTGTTTATTTGGTGGAGGCGGGATGGGAGGTGGCCGTTGGGTATGGAACCGTTTGGAATCTTGGTGGGTGCAACTGTGCTCTTGGGGCTGGTGTTAAGACTCTGTTGTGGCTCTGCTGCGGTGACCTTTGTTAGTAGTTCGGATAAAACAGAGCTCCTAAAGAGGCTGCTGGCAGGGCCATTACTACTTAGCTGACTTGAAAGATTCGGAAGGGATCCGTTTGCAATAGGTGCTGCTTTTGTCTTTGTATAGGCGAGATTGACATTGGTGCCGGCTCTAGTGGAGTCTAGTTTGGACTCTTGAGGTTTAGTCGGCTCTTTTCTCTCACTGGGGTTCCCACTTGCTGTCTTCATGGGTGTTGTTACCTGAGCAGGCTTAGAGATTGCCTGCGTTTCTTGAGTAGATCTAGTATTGCCGAGAAACTCGGCTTTAGCACCATACTGTTCCTCAGCAATTAATGTACCTGCTTCGGCTTCGTTTTTTTCACTCCTGTGTTCTGATTGTGCAGCTTGTTCCTGGGATAACACGGGTCGTGTTTCATCATCTTGAAATTTACCCATCAGTTTCTTGATGTTTGACTCATGATTATTTTCGTGAGTTGGTACCAGGGTATTTGGCGTAGCTTGTTTATTATAAGTGGTTGCTTGCCCTTGAGGATAGCTCTTTAAACTTTCTACTTTCTCTTTGACTTTCGCATCTGTATCTTCTTCCGTTACCCATGAAGCTGTTCGAACAACGCGTTTCTGGTGATCCCGAGTCTGGTTATCCCGAGGCTTCTCGACCGGAACATGCATGATGCTTTTAAGTTCTGTTGGTGCCTCATGTTTGATTGAAGTGCCCTTCACTGGTGTAGATATGCTTTGATGGCTTTTAGAAATGGGATATAGCCCATGCGTATGAGACATCAGTTTTTCCGTTGGTAATGGCTTGTTGTCTCGAATCCTACTTCCTGGGGAATTACTTGGACTTTGTGACTTTATAGCTTGTCCTGGAGTATGTGAAGTGTTGGTTGGATCATTGACATAACTGCTATTTAATGTTTGGGCTTCCTGGGTGTTGGGAACTACTGGAGCATTCGCAAGACTTTTCTGCAGCATGGGTGTATCGTTCTCATGTGGAATATCTGTTTGAGTTTGGGCCGTCGCTTTTTGGCCGCCTCTGTAAGAGCTAGTGTTGGGCTCTCTTTCAATATTGGTGTCTCCATGTTCACTCTGTGGAACTGTAGAATGTTGGAAGTTTTCTTTAACCGAGTCTTTCGATTTGCATTGATTACTAAGGTTACCATCTTGCACAACGTTGTCATTGTTGTCACGCACCTTAGCTGAACCACTAGGAGAATTGTTAACAGCTCCTTGGATTGCCGGATCTGCGGCAACGAACGCTGAAGTTTGTCCTCCGCTAGTTTCATCTCGTGCAGTCCTACGTTTTCGTTTCAATCTTTTCTGTTTTATTATCGTCTCCACAGAACCACATTGGTTAGGATCTTCTTCGTAATCGTCTTCTAAGATTGCGTTGAGTGATGAAGAGCGGGTTGCGGCTTTTCGTTTCCTTCCTTTATTATTAGGATGATTGCTTTGTCGTTGCCTTCTAACCTTTTCTTTAGCAGAAGCACTTGGAGCAGATTCGCTTCTTTTCACAGGTTTGCTGTATGCAGGCAAAATATCTTCATGTGAAGAGGATCTCTTTGATGGTACAATATTTTCGTAAAAAGAAGATCTCTCCCCAGGCGCAAGATCGCCATCGGAAGAGGATCTTTCACTTAGTGGTGGAAAGCGACTTAACGCATCACGTTTTCTTTCCGTCAAGGGGCTATTGGCTTCTTTATCTCTTAGTGTCGTCTTGCGATATTCAGGTATACGAGGCTGGTTTGCCTTCTCAATGTTTGTTGTGGTGTTGATAACGATGTCGGGAACACCGCTGCGCTCAGCGCCTGCGATGATATCGGGATAGCTATCAGGCATACGTTCTTCAACAGACGAGTAAATTCCTTTTTTGTCAGATGACTTATTGTCGTTTTCATCGTGTGCATATCCTTCATTAACTATAGCACGTGTAACTATCTCTCGCTGTTGATGTTGAGGGTTTGCTGAAGATAGGTTACTACGTATCTTGTGTGTGGATAAAGCTCTCTTCATTGTGTCCTGACAGAGTCCGTCTTCGCGGGGATAAACGTCGCCTGGATCGGATAATTGTCGTCTTTTTGAGAAGCTGCTTTCAACGTTCATCGGTTTTCTGCAATGGTGAATTAGACAAGCAGGTAATAATAGTATTACGTCGTATTGTATTGTATTGTATTGTATTGTAATGTATTGTATTGTATTGTATTGTACTATATTGCATTGCATTGAATTGCATTACATTGTATTTGATTTGATTTTATTGAGTTGCATTGTATTGTATTATATTATATTATATTGTATTCGGTATTGTTTTTTATTATATTATATTATGTTATGTTATATTTAAGAAACAGGAACCATTTCTGTGTTTTCCATCGAGTTGTGGTAACACGAGTGCAAGTTTGGGAGAACAAGAAATGGTTGTGGTAGCATGAGCGGAAGGCGAGTTATGGTAACACAGTGTAAGTTTGGGAGAACAAGAAATATTTGTGGTAGCGCGAGCGGAAGGCAAGTTATGGTAACACGAGTGCAAGTTTGGTAGAACAAGAAATAGTTGTGGTAGCACTAGCCGAAGGCAAGTTATGGTAACACGAGTGAAAGTTTAGGAGAACAAGAAATAGTTGTGGTAGCACGAGCCGAAGCCGAGTGTTTCCACAGCTATTTCGAGTTCTCACAAACTTGCACGAGTGCTACCATAACAAAATGAAAATGTTTTCTATTTCTTCCATAAAATCAACGCAGCCATGTTTTCCATGGAGTTATGGTAACCAATCAGCATGCGCGTTATATTGTAATTCAATGAGCAAGATTACTGATTGACGACATCTGTTTCAATACATTTATTCTATCAGTGATTAGCCATTCAGGTAATCACGTGACTTAAATTGTACTAATAAGAGAAAAAGAACCATAAACCTATGTCATGTCAACTCGTTATTAAGTCACGTGTCAGAAGTCATCTCTGATTGGTTAATACTTTTAAAAAAGCAAGAACATGACGTGGCATGCAAATCCTAGTGTTTGTTAAAGCTTCAAATTCCTGGGCATGTTTACGACACGATAAGTCTAGTTGAATAATATTCATGGCAAAATAGACCTGTTTAAAGGGGCTATGTGACGGTAATGCGCATGCTCGCTAGTTATGTCAGGAAGAAAGCCTTCACAGGCATAAAACACAAGATGTAAGCTCAACAGGATAACAAGAAATTATAAAATGGTTATATATTGTGAAAACAAAGTGTCTCAATACAAGAAACACAATTTTGACAGCGAATTGGTTTTAACTTATTTAATGTCTAGCCTGGGCCGAAATTAAATTGTGAGTTTGTAATCCGTTTTAATCTTCCCCAATATTAACCATCCACGTTCCTTTACGACTTATCATAATCCATCTTAGGTTTTTCTACCACGGTAACCTGTTATTTTTAGATTTCCTTTGATTTGTGGAGAATTTCGTACATCGCCAAAATGCCTTACATAGCCGTGACACAGCCCCTTTAAAATGTAATAACTTGGTGTGTCCAAACCTGTGAAACGTGCGTCGTCGGCGGCACAAACAGTAGGTGAACATCGCAGCCCACGCGATGAACAACACGAACCCAGCACAAGCCACGATAATAATCCACGTCTTGATCATGTTTCTGAGAAGAGATGGCGTCTGTAATGTAACGAAATATAACTTGCTTAAAATTATTTTAAAAAAAGTTATCATTTACATTTACAAATAATTAACAGTCTGAAGATCGAAAATGTATTGCCCTTTTGCATTTATATTTGTAGAAGACTTTTTGACATTAATTTAATTTTGCTATTTGCAAAATTTCATCTAAGTATATTTTGATACTGAACGCCAGCTCTATGCACACGGCTTTATCTTCAAAATAACTGGATACAATTTCAACCGTTAACTTTTAAGCAAACTGACGAGCTGAAAGAGCACAGTTTGAGTATCTCTAAACACCTTCTGTCAAAAACGTATTATTTGGGATCAAATGTCATGCGTTTTTCACCCTAGTTTATATTCTTGTCAAACTGGTTGATGTGTACATGCGGTAAAACAACTGACCGCAAACGTGCATGTCGCAGGCTCGATCTTGGCACGCTTGAGGTTGAATTAGTGCCACAAGTTGGATATAGAGAGGGACGTAAAGCTGTTCGGTCATGAACCATACGAGAACCTATGCACTTATTGATAAGAGCGCGCCAGTGTTGGTAGTATGTCTCCTTTCTTACATACTGTTCGCCATAATGACTTTCATTACATACCGAATTGATTCCAGGGAATGTGTAAATGTTCAAAGACATTTGTGCTTGATCCGTTTAACTTAAGACCATTTGTTATCTACCTTTTTCTGCAACGTTGACGATGCATAGAAAATGTATTCATACACTGACTATAGCCAAAGGGGTTTTCAGTTACTGCAGACCTCAACTCTTTAACTTGTCACTTGAATAACTGCTTCATTTATACATCACTTCGATATGTAAGGATGATAAGAGTGGCTATTTTCTCTCTAAAAGTCAAGCTAAATTAGGTCTTCAATGAAGTAATAGGTTTTTAATATATCTTGCATGTCGAATTCGTTATCTCCATCTAGTTCGTGGAGCGTCGCCAATCTTTGTTAATTAATGTTTATCATTTTCACTGAAACGCTGAAAAGTTGGTATCGATAATTGATAATAAGCTATATCGATTTTCATATATCTTCCAATTGAAATAAATGTATTCTCATAACTTTGATTTAGTATGAAATATATGCATATCTAGATTGGCTGCAAGAAACACTTTTTCAGTTATTGTCCGAACTACTGTTGTATTGTTAAGTTCCCAAAACTGATTAACTTGAAATAATCTTGATACTAATTGTTCACTTTTCCAGCTACTTAGTTCTTGCGAGCCATCGTGGTTTCTAAGTTTATACTATGTTGAATTAAACAAACTGAATATTGGTATCTCCTAAATTTATATATCTGAAACAAAGCCAGATGGATTGTTCGTCGCGTTTAAAACATCATACAATTGCATTATATTTTAACATTGAAATCGTGAAGATTATATTCCAAAATCCGTCTATAGGACTAACTTGTTTTCAAAGATCTGTAGCTTATCTAATATTTATGCGGTAGAGTCAATTGAAGAACCGTGACATCAAGATTGTTTCACACTAGAACGAAGTGTTTTCTCTTGAGAATAAATGCCGAGGAGGCTTCGAATGTTTAATTTGAAACTAAGCACTTACAGTATCTAGCTTGCAATATCTCTACAACAGTTTTTAATATTAAAAATATTCTAATTTGTTTAAAAAATTATGCAATTAGAAAACTTGGCACTGTTTTGAATTCGTTGGTGTTTGAAGGAACATCACGTCAAGCTAGATATCATTACAGGTTGATACAAGTACCTGAAATAGGATTCAAGCTCACTTCATTAGTCCCTTTGAGATTTCTGTGACCCTTCGTGTCGTTTTCAGCACTATCATGAAGACGATTGGTTTAATAATACCATAAGAATAAGATTTTAATTTGTATTGCATCGATACATTGTGTTATATCCCTAGGGCAACCGCAGACATATTCTTCACCAAATGACTCACTTATTATTCAATAGAAAGCATCCTTTGTTTTGTACTGCGATTGTTTTGATTCAGTCGGTACAACTTCTAACTCAGCGAACTTTCTGGCATTTTTTGCATTCTTCAAGTTCAGTATTATTAATAGTTCTCTTACGCATCGGTGTTATAAATAGTTATTTTGCGTACCATTTGTAAAATATACTATCTCTGGAAATTGCCAGAAATAAGTTTGTTAAACTTTAATTCATTGACGTTCGTGACGTTACGGATGATTTGCCGAGTCCGTGGGAAAATTTCTTCAACTATGAAATATATAATTAATCATCACATTTATCTGATCTGGTGTAGTCTATATAGTGACAGTGAACGAGAAACACGCGATTCTATACTCTTATGCTCTGCGATTTGAAGAGAGGATTGCAGCAATTAATCGAGTTACTACGTTATATCACATTTTTTCCCAGTTGGGATTTGTGCCTGCTAACTTCGATGAGACTAACTTTGTAAACTACTTTACAGCGTTTTGATCAAATTGGCCAAAATACCGAAATTACCTTGGTCATTGTGAAGTATTCATAGCCAATTGTCATCGAATAAGCATAAATGTATTCAAATCAAAAATGTGAAACAAATTCATGATTTTGTGCTAAGGTACAGAATGGGACAGATGGAAGTGGGTTACGAGTCGTCAAGCTGTCAAACTTATTTTTTTAAATTTATAAATTATTTTAATTATTGATAGATTACTGCTTCTGGATTGGAATGTTTGTTACTATGACGTGTTATTCAAAATGCTTTTTGTTTTGTCAGCTTGTCTGGTTTCTTCCTATTTGAAGAAATCAATCTTAAAGTAGCTTCTGGTAATGCTGATGAAAGCATTTTTTAAAAAGATGAAAGGGTCAAGCGTTTTCTCCCTGCTTATTAATTCTGTTGTTCGCATATTAACTCAATAATGTTACTAATTTTATCGATATTAATCCGCCCCAATAGTTATATCATTTTCGCAAGTTTTTGTTTTAAACAAATGTCTGTAAAATTTTCCAAGCTCAGTTTGTCTTCCTTGTAATTGACTCCTTCCAATCCATACTTTACATTCGCCAGATTTCCTTCTCTTCAGCATAAAATTACATAATCTTCCTGCTGCTGTTTAATTAAATATTTTGTGTAAAAGATTGAAAACAATTTTCAGCATCAACAACCTCTTGCAAAGTCCACTACCAAAACATATAAGATAATTTTCCCAAGCGAACACTATTTCAAATACAGCAATTGAAGCGACCTTGTTTTGTGAAATTTAATTACATTTTGCATCAATACGAATCATTCAATAATATTTTATCAAACGAAGAAAGTATTGAAGTGACGTACTGTGTTTTAAGTCCATTTCAGAAAGACATACTTTCGATAGCTTTAAGTAAGAGATTCCATAGCCGAAGAGTACTCCCTCTACATAACAAAGTGTTGGCATAATTGGTCAATTTCGTAAAAGAAAGAACTTATTCACTCATTGTTTAGTATTATTGCGATAGCTCTAATGCCAACAAACACACTCTTGGGGAAACCAAAAAGGTAAAACAGCGGTGAAGTTATTTTTGTTGGTATATCGAATACTTTCTTGTAACAAGATCCATAAATTGGAGCGACCCTTTCTTTCATGTAAACGACAAGTTTTGAAACTGGAACTTGTGAGTGCTACATGTATATGCAGTCGAACTATTAATAAATAAAAGATTTCAAGGACTCTATTGTACGTAATACTTACAGTTTACGGCAATAATCGCATATTGTAGTTGTGAAATCCAAACTCAGTAGAAACACTTTCTTCTCGGATTTACAATTCTCTTGGTTGATTTGTAAGAATGCGAAATATCTGTTACCACCAATGCTTGTACGTGCTATGTGTTTCCTGTAAACATTCCCACAGTACGGACAATAACTAAAGCAAGATTCAAAGCCCTCAACCGAAAATAAAGCAACGTTATTTAGATTAAAGCCAGTTTGAGGTGGTAATTATTTGAAGCCCAGTTGGTGATCTTTCTCTTAAGTTAATGACTCGTTCAGAGTATCCATTCAGCTTTCTAAATATAGGACGTTTGCAGTTATAAATTTTGATTATGAAAACATATGCTTTGTTTTTATGGTTTATTTGCTTCTAGCTCATTGACAATTGCTCTAGCTAACGGATTACGTAAAGCTGTTAACCTGCAACTACTTGCAAGAAACTTAGTTAAACAATTGTTATACAAAATATCCCAGTTGCATTGTATAGATGACTAAGTCAACATAGCTGCATGCTATGACAAAAATTCTAAAACGAGTCATGACCACTACAAATCGATATGAAATTAAGTCTCTGTTAATGCTTCAACAATATTATTTTTCTAGAAAGGAAAGTTTATACCCCTTCCCAAGGATGTAATCAAGACATACACGGCTAACTGGTTAACATTTTAACTTTTGATGAATTAACATTTTGCATTCCCGCTGTGATTAATTTCACTGAGTGAATTGTTATTCTTAGTGTTTGTTGAGTTTCTTCTTGGCTAACTAAAGTAGAATAACAAATCGTACTTTGTTGAATTGTTCATTCAGGTTATAGACTGTGTTTTTAAAGTAACTCACGCTGATATCTAATTTGAGTTTCATCTAAGATTCTAAAATAGCTTGATTTAACAGCTTTTGTTATTGCGATCATTAAGGTTACGGTACACCTTGAGCGGTTCGTAGCTCGGTTAATATGTACCGGATACCCATAAACCAATACATCGCTGGAAAGCTTATAAAACTCTCCAAATAATACTGTATATTATTTTTGCCAAATTGTTTCTGTAAGCGAGAACCAGCGCGCTGTTCGCGACCGAGCATTTTCTGTTCATGAAGCGCCAAGTCCCTCAGTTTTATATTTCTGACGTCGTTTGTTATCATTCTAACTTCAGCACAGCTTGATTACTAATAACGTGTCATGGATTTGCGATAACGTACATCATCCGTATTTTACAACTGATTCAAAAATGACCAAAATATTTTTGCACAGAAACAATTTTTTTTTAATGTTATCTACTCATTTTCTTTCTTTCATTAGGAATATTTATAGCTGCGTTGTAACCTCAAATCAATATGTAAATTAAGGTGGCTCGTAGCCATTTTTCTGTCACTTATAAAATTGGCACATGGTTTAGTCGTGCCGATCCGGACCACGCATACTGTAATAGTGGTTTCCATAGCAACCCTACTGGACAACAAATGCACCATGTTTAATTTCATTTGAGTTTATTGCTTAATTATTATTGGCATGTGAAGGAAAAACTGTTGAATAGAAATTTGCAAAATATCATTTAACGTCGCCGCTATTATATTTCTGATTCTCATTCCAAATTTCTATTTTAGAGGAGGCGTTTTCTTAAATCGAGGAGCGGTGTGCGTAATTCAGGAAAATCGAAGTCTTTTTTTTAATTTATATTTTTGTTTGTATTTTTATTAAGGGAATAAAACAGCATCGCGCGTGTTTATAGACAATAATATAAAACGCTATGACGTACAGGAACACTAGAAAAGTGTTGCGAGACAACAAGGTGAAGCCGAGATTTCTCTCTGCTTTTCGAGTGTTCCTCTACGTCATAGCGTTTTATATTATTGTCTATAAACACAAGCGACGCTGTTTTATTCCTTTTAGAAATGAATTAACGAAAAATAGTGAATTTTACATGTCCTTGTGTGATGTGACGTCATCACGTGGTTTATATACAGTTTTATAAAATGGAACTTTAGCCAATCGGAGCGTGCGTCATATGGTGTCTATTTTCTAATACAGTATAACAGCGGTATAATAAAAGGAAAAAAAACGAAACAAAATTACAAAAATATGTGAAAACATACACACAGAAATACATGGTAACGGTTTATTGGGAATAAGGGCGACGGGTGGTGATTGGGGGTATAGAGTTAGTCAATTTCATCTACAAGTGATTACCATTTGGCTTTTTATTGGTGAATTGTGTTGTTTTTAAGTGCAATTTATTTTTCACTTTGGATTTTGTTTTTGAGTGAAACTAGAAAAACTTGAAATTGAGATCGAAGTATTGGAGAGTTTCCTTTGTCGTTTCCGGTAGGACGTCACCGGAAACAGAACTCCAGCTCAAGTTAGCCGGTTTTCATTGTTTCAGTCAATATGTGCCCTAACAGGACACCGAAGTTGCCAAGCAGTTGAGACTGATATCAGTAAGCGAAGGTACGAGTGTTATCTAATTATTCAAATGGTAGTAAAGACGTGACTATGACCAATATATTACAGCTCCAGGTAAATAAACTCAACCGGAAGGCCATAGTAAAATGTATATTGTGACTGGCATTTATACGTTGCCTTGCTTTATTAACCATCCTGACAAACTCAATTCTTGTTTGTTGCTCTGAAAACAGCGAAAGCGGGGAAGCGAAAAGCTGAAAGTGGTCACAAGTTAACAAGTGTTTGCTCCGAAAGGTACGTTGATCGCACATTTTAATACCCATGTTTTGGTTCCTCCATGGGCAGCCTGTCACCGTCTTTGGCTATCTTTCATGTTTGACTTTCATGGCTTGTACTTGCTGGCTTTTTGAGTGAGAATCGTGCATGCTTTTTATCCTTATTTGTTTCTAAAGAGAGCGTTGTTTGCGAGAGTACTTCTCGAACTCGTCCAAGTTGTCATAGAATATAAATATATTTTTCAACGTTCGTCTCAAGAGACTCAAACATTTTGGCTCATCCTCTTCACTACTTCAGTTTAGCCCGTTGGAAGAAGACTGTATTCATTCGCAGCAACGAACGAATCATCCTTGATTTAAAAAATATTACTCTGGTAGATTAGTTTTGAAAAAAACTAGGGATTCTACGTCGTCAGAGCAAACGAAGGGCTAACGCTCGAAACGTCAGCTCAAACTTACCACCCTCACGGCGAACAGCATAACATCAACTCCTACAGT
>JANUFV010162759.1:0-13409 GCA_024757865.1 Epizoanthus scotinus | reverse complement strand
GCTATATATAAACATCTCAGTCAGTTTTGGGAGTTATACGTTCTTGTCATGTGTTAGTAAGCTATATATAAACATCTCAGTCAGTTTTGGGAGTTATACGTTCTTGTCATGTGTTAGTAAGCTATATATAAACATCTCAGTCAGTTTTGGGAGTTATACGTCAGATTCAAAGGATAGCAATTTGGTACATACTCAAGGTTTTGCTGATACCATCTTCGCAGCTTGAATGGCGCGCCTTTATCTCTTCCATGAGAAACAACTCGGAGTGAACCACAGCACTGGGGTAGCCTAATAGTAGGTATAGAACAGTATTACTCACTCGTTATACAATGCTGAGATGAATAAAAAGATGATTAAACTCAACGGTTCTACGGTTTGTTTTTACACCTATAATATTTACAAATTTAAGTGGAAAATATATTAACAGTGAGTGAAGTGGAGGGTGAAGGATTTACAACCCAAGGTGGTTAGCCAGGCAATCCTTCACCTTGATAAATTAGTTACAAGTTGTAGTGAGGAAGGAGGTTGGTCCCTTAGGCAGATCAGTCGTATTACACTTATAGTTTATATTATATATGTTATATAAGATACCAAATAGTGAGTGCGTGTTCAAGAAATGATAGATGTTCTAATTAATAGACAAATCAATCATATTTTGAGAAGAAAGTTTTCATATTTTTCTCAAAGATCTTCGCAGAAATGTTTTGATTTCTAGGGGTGTTTCATTCCAATATTTTACGCCAAATTGGCCGTAATTGAGACGGCGCAATATGTCGCCTGCATTATTAAGATCACTATTTTACAATAATCAGATTTAGTAAGTCCGTTCTCTCTCTGGTTTTGTATACTAGCCACTTCTATTCCGTATAAGGTTTCATTATATAAATCTTTGTATCTTAATACACATCAGTAATAATAATGTACAACCTCCAATGAAGTAAATATTTTCACTAGAACCAGAGTGTAGCGGGTAAAGTTATATAGAGAGATATATGGAAACAATTTAGTCGGATTTCACTATACTGACTTGTAAATTAAAATATTAACACAAATCAAGTTCTGTTATAAAGAATTCACTTTGCGAGTGTTAAAATACATGATACATTCCACTTTTAAAATTGATTAAACTAAAACACGATCACTAATTTTTCAAAAAAAACCCTTAAGACTGAGGTATTACAACTGAAACCATTGCTACAAACGCAACTTTACAATCTCCACAAAAACAGACACAGACCTGAAGCCGGGATCTCTGTTCCAATTGTATCCGACAGGGCGTAAAGCGAAGTGCTTACTGACATAGGGCGGCGAAATGTGGCGCACTTAAAAGGGTGCGGTATAAAACAAGCACGGCGAGTGTTTAATTCACAGTGTGAGTAAAACAGTGTCGTGTGGCTTTATATAAAAGTATTGTCCATTTGCTATAGGGAGAATAGCTCGCATTCAAAGAATCAGCTTAAAGCTCCGGGGATTAACGGAACAAGTAAATTGCTCCTCTTAAGAGTATGCAATAATACTAATACCTGATAGAGACCTCTTAGCCTTGATAAACGTCATATGACAAAGGGATTGGGCAAAGAATTCTCTGGTAATGGAAAAAGCCGATAAGCCCATTTCACGGGGGACAATAGGTCAGGACAAGCAAAGAGGAACGTAATTGTTTTCAAACAGACCACTTTACTGGCAAGTTAAAGTTTTGGAAACTTTTTAATTCAAAGACGCGCTATAAATTATAATTAAATCGATAAAGCTGCCAAATAAATTAACAAATTACACTGCAGAACTATAATACAGGTCGCATTGACAGCGGGCATGGAACACATTCAAGGGAGTTGTATCAATTGAATGCTGGAACCTCCATGAAGCAAAAAAATGAACACAAAGTATTTATACAAAAGTGGGAACGGTTTTTTCTAGCCTCAACTAGCAACAAACACCAACAAATCATTACAATGAAAAGCGACAATGTCTTTCGCAACAAGCATATGTACAACAAACCTGTCAAAAAGGTGTAGGACGTTTACATCAGTTCCTGTTTGTCAGTTCTTTTTGTAGCTGATAGAAATAGCTTGTGCTTAGTTCTGTTAAATCTATATGATGACAACTAGCATTATCACTAGCACTGGAAGATGCCACTGTTCTAATGAACAAGGCATGCACTTCCTTGACGGTTTTAAGTCTTAATCCAACAACACACACAAATCTGATTACTGGGTTAAATATCTCAAAATGGCAACGTTAACTGACGCATATATGTAACAAATAAGATTATGTTTATCTGCGTTGTATCTTGGTTCAAAACAATACGCAAAACATAGAAGTTTACGTCTCTCAAGAAGTGCTAATGTTGTTGTTGATCAATAACTCATAACCGCAAGTCTCGACTCTTTATAAACAGTAATGGAACTGGATTTGAGCAAATACCTACATTTGTAAAAAACCCATTATTTTGGCTAGCTGTTCCATTCTTTTTTTTTAAATGATAAGAAATGATAAGAAGTAAGTGGCCACGAAAATGTATTAGTAAGATTACTTGAAGATTTACGAGTTGAAATTAAGACCAAAAGACGTCTGAGCCTAAATGAAGTTTAATAGCAAAATTTAATGCATTTTTACAAATCACATACAGTGTCACAGATTACTTTCTTTCTGTGGTTCAATTTGTTGCTAGCGTCCAGAAAAGCAGTTGACCGCACCAAGCACTCAATGCATTTCGAGGTCGCACAGTTACAGGAAATCTCTTAAAAGAATTTTCAAAAAGATCTTTTTTGCAGCTGTTTGCAGTAATAATAGATCTATTTTCATACTTTATTTGCTGGCTTCGAGTTACAGGCAAAAATGCGTTCGGCAAAACTTTGTAGCTGAAATATATGACACGTTTGAAAAACAAATTTATAGGAAGATTCAGACTTTTTTTAATATGATAAAGTACACAAGACACAAACAAAGTTCCTTTAGTCTCTACATATACTGACGTTAACGTTTAAAAAGTGCTCAGTTTTGTCTAAGATTATCACCAAATTCAACTAATGCTCCCACACAAAAGCATTTCACTTGAATACTCAAGTTTTAGAAGAGCTTTTATCCATTATTTCAAAAATACACGATAATAGAATTGATTCATTACTGACGAACTTTTGCTTTACGATATTGTAGTGTTCATTTTTTGGAATTAGATCATTGACTTCAAATGTGGAACTTAAGAGATTTTAGTCATTTGATTCTATGCTGTGACAATAGAAGAGATACCTGTATGATTATGAATTAAGAACAATTTATAAGTTCTTGTAGTTCCATGTGTTGGGTTGTCGTTCACAATTCCTGGGCAAGTAATGACTGATATATGTACATATATGTACTTTGTGTTAGCCCCACGCCCTAAATTTCTGGTAATTTCATTATTATCAGCATTATCATCCTCAAGTGGTAAAACCTGACATTATTTTATTCAACTCGTAACGAAATTGTACACAAATAAGATGATTGTAATCAAGAGATTTCAGCTAAAATGTTTCGCAGTTTGTTCCATGAATTTACTAAACCTACCAACACACAACGACGATGCAATGTTCTCGACTACATCTCTTCAGTGATGAGAGTATAAAACGGTTTGTACCTTGGCGAGTGAACTCGTCCATGACGTTAAGCTATACTCAATACGTACTGCTTCCGATTGGCCTATTCATTCAATATTTGAAACTTATATTGAGTAACACACAATCAAACAGACACCTTCTAGTATTGTAGCATTCTAAGAAGCACAAAACATATTAATCATTAGCAATGCCGACCTTGAAAGGCTTCAAAATTGTCGAAAAGCTAGTCTGTACAAAGTTTATACTTCACAAAATGAGGTAAATTTCGAGAGTAACTCAGTCATGTCTGCACGATTGAACCACGACACCAACATTGACAATTTCGACCTTTGAAAGGCTAGTAATGTTTATCGAAAAGCTAATTTTAACAAGGGTTACACTCCACAAAAATGTAAGAAGTAAATTTCGACAGTAACTTAGTCATGTTTGCACGGTTGAACCATAATACCTAAAAAGTGAACGGGACCTTTGAAAGGCTACAAATATTTGTCAAAATGATAGTCTGAACTATGTTTATTCATAAAAATGTGAAAGGTAAATTTCGACAGTAACCCAGTCATGCATGCACGGTTGAATATTGGCACCTAAACATTAGCCAATTCTACCTTTCAAAGGCTACAAATGATTGTCGAAAAGCTAGTCTGAACAAAGTTTGTTCTCCTTAATAATGTGAGAGGTAAATTTCGACATTAAACTCAGTCATGCATGCAAGTTTTGACTACAACTAAACATTAGCGAATTCCACCTTTAAAAGGCTACAATGATTGTCGAAACGCCAGTCTGAACAAGTTTGTTCTTCATAAAAAGCAAATTTTGATAGTTTATAATACATCTGCTTCTCTGTATCAATAAGTATCTCTTAGAAAACATTCAAATTTATTATTGGTACAAAAAGCAAAAGTCGGCAAAGCAGGATATCGGATTTTGGTTATTTCGCCGAGCAGGTGCCCCGAACAATCCTCGCCTCCAACTTTGAAAGAAAGCATTCAGATAATGTATTGGGACCAACGGAAGCAGATTAAACAGTGATTACTACCACCCACAAGGATACGACAGTAAAAAGGTTCCCTTACTATATTGCCTGATAACACGATTTGGTCAACTAGCATTTGTTTCAAACGAAACATAACTTTACAATGAGGAACAGCGCCTTTTACCAGCAAAATGTCTGCGTTTTGTTTAAGGTGTTAGTTTTGTTTTATCACTAATACTACTGAAAAAGGAAAAAGCGAAAACATTTCTTGATTCAAAAATGTCCACTTGTTATATTTCTTGATGTCATGCTGTGGTTAGTATTAACTTCAAAACAAAAAACAATAGAATTGCCAAGAAGATGATCGCCTTTTTCCAGCAACAAAATATCAACATTTTGTTTTTAGAAATGAAATGTAAATATCTAACATATATGGTTGTAAAAAGCTCTTTTTTGAAAAGGTTTTACTTCCTATATCTCCTTGATGACACCATTCGCTCAGCTACTATTGGCTTCAACACAATCCTTAACCTTGCCAAAAAATGATCGCCCTTTTCTAGCTACAAAATGTCAAAGTTTTGTTATAGGTGCACCGGAAATTTACATATCGACCAGATTTGGCGATAAGTGGTGTGTACAAGTTACAAAGTGAACAGTAACCTTATATGCAGTATGGCTGATATTGTTGAACTTTGACAGAAAAAACGACGTGGATGCATGGACAATTCTGGCTAAATATGACTCTCTGTTGCTTCATATATTGGTGATAGTAATTGTAGAGGCAATTGAGATAAACGTTGTCATGTTTGTTTTCGGCTGTCATCTTGAAGAAGTGATACTGAGTGCGATTCTTGAGATAAATTAGTATCGAAAACTATAACAAATAAGTATTCCATGACGCTTTCTCAAGTAAACAAGCTCACTAAACTTTGAACTTTTTTCTTTCTTTATCCTACATAAAAAACGAGAATTCACATTTCTTTGTAACGTTTTTGCCTCACGTGCAATACAACTCTTGAAAGGCATTACATATTTAGAACGAGGTCGAAATCCTGAAAACAAAAAATGCTCGGTTTTAGCAGGAGGGGGAAACAGTCTGCAAAGCAAAGATGATTTTAAAAGTACTAGAATAGAATTGCATGAAATGCGTTACGCTGCACTTACCTTTTACATTCAGGTTTTCCATTCTTTGCTCTGTGTGACAACCGCAAGACCTTCAATACAGAGCCGTAGTGAATCACGTACGATTTGTCTGGCACCGTCGAGTCGCGAGTTCAACACAGGAAGCTGCCCGCTGTTATGAATTTACAAGCAAAGAAGGAATATATTAAAACAGAAAATGACCAGCGGGCTTGTGGCAGTATCGTCTCTTTGGACCTGTTTTTCACATGTTGTTGACACATTCTAGGGCTCGAGACTTTTACGATTCCGCCAACGTTTTGACAAATACAACAACTTCTATTATATATTGTGCATAAACCATATTTACTTTCATATTCAATGTTACGTAGCTCAGTGGTTCTGCGTGTATATTCTTGTACTTCAAAACCAAGCTGTTTTGAATTCTATCATTCATTCTCCTCCCTAGAACTAGAAGAGCTATTGTCCATGTCAATCTTCTGATAAACTCGAGTTAGCTTAATGAATATGAAGATAATTTTGTTTTAATCAATAATTTGCAGGCATACAGATGTTTTTCAAGCACAAAAGACCAGCTGTCTCTCAGAACGAGGATTGCCTAATTCTCTTGGGAACAAAACGAGTACGAAATCGCTAATAAATTCAAAGACTAAATAGAAATACAAACGTGGAATAGGAGAAGAAAATTCACATATATTCACATGAGTTAAGCACAAAAAATAGCACAAGATAAGAAAAAAGAAGCTAGATTGTCAAATAAAACATCACCAATATAATATTATGAAAACCCAAAGATATAAATTACACATATTGTAAACAAAAAGAACACGGCAGCTCGTTCAAGAAAACTTTGACTACAAGAATCAAGCACGCATACAGAAAACTTAGAAAGTGAAGACGGACAAACAGTACTATTTAATGTGACAAATAAATGGCAGAGTTCTATTCGAGCTGAATAATTTTTTATGCCAACATGCGAAGTAACTATGAAGGAAATATTTCGCAGCCAAAGTACGCCTACAGCTAGAAGTATTATCATATTATTATGAATATTGAGAAACATATCTTTAGAAAGCAGTAAGATAGCGAAAACGAGAACGAAGTAGGAAATATCATTTCTTTCTTATACATTCAAATAGATGTATACTCATTCAGATTGAAAATCGATGTTTGCATTTGATTAATAGTGGTTTATTCGCCCAGCTTTCTCTTGTAATAATGATAAGGCGATTTGGACATCAGAGAGTGTAATCTATAATGTTACAACAGTAATCTTGAAGTGCTGAACACATATCTCCTGATTACGCTTTGACAAATGTCTTATCCGAAAACAAGGTGAGAATATTGCATTGTTAGTTCTACTTGTTTGAAGAACGACTCAAGAAAAAGCGCAGGAAACCCTTAGGATGTTCGCTTTCAATCAACACAGCAAGAAGCACAACAACTTCCTAACAGACACAATGAATTAAATAATCTAGTACTCTTTATATAAATATAAACATGTTTTCCTTGAGTAGTGCTAAACGTTCGTTTTAAACACAAATCAACAAACGATTCACCAGTCGGCTTGCTGATCGATATGACTGAAAACACTTCATTGAAAAAATTATTTCAGGAATAACAGCAGGAATTTGCGAAGTGTAAGACATGTCTTTACTGATAGTGTTCCGTGTTTTGTTGGCAGTTTCATTTAATAATACAATAAAGAGTGAGTCTTAGAGATGCAAATTATTGTACTAATCTTAAATATTACTAATCACACCTTCCCCAATGCAAGTGCGATCTATAGCTGTTAATCAACTAGTTTGTGGTGAATGGTTGAAGCTAGTACCTAGCTTGTTAATCGTACCCATTGAAGTGTCACAACACCCCTCGTGCCTCTTATATCCAATACAACAGCACTGTGTTAACAAAATCGCCGCGTTATACCATGAAAACTGTTCAAACTTTGTGAAGGGCAACTGATTAGCTTTTTGACAGCTACTGGATGAATAATTCATACACTGAGACTCAACTTGTACAAAAACGCAAGACATGTCGCCATAGGGAAAAAAGAAAATAATTCAAACAATAAACAAGATTCCAAATGTCTGGTTCAAATGTAGTAATGACAATGCCTCGAGCTTAAAACCAGCATACAAGTCCAATGAGCTAGTTTTGTTCAACGAAAACAACGAAAATGGAAGCGGAACTTGAGAGTGTTTTGTAAAAGCACCGGAAAGTTGCGGTATGTCAGTATATGTTTTACTCCGCCCCGCCATTAGCGAGCGAAGTTCAGGGCTTCTTCAAGCACGTCTAACAGGTGAATAAATAGCATAAACGCTGCTGTAATTAATTCACCCGTACTCGGAGATGACTCGGATCTGTCAATCTGTTTGGTGGCTAATGCGAGTTGAAGTTTCATATTTCTCATGTATTAGTGATTTCCATTGCAAATACCATTTGCATTGAATATTTTTGGAAACTTGGTACTGCAAAGTACAAGGGTGCTGAGTAGAAACATTTTACCTAAAGTTGAAAGTGGTAGTTAAAAATGTGTATTAACATGGAAGCGGCGTTATTAGCTTGCAGGTTCTAACTAGCCCTAAACTTTCCGCCTGGTAACTGATTCTGTAATAGTCACTCGTGTTCATAATTGTCAACTGATTACAATTTTTACTTTTATACAAGTATTCAAACAAAGTTTATTTTTTGCAATAACTATCACCGGTGAGCCATTTTCAATATTAAATTCAGTGTTTCGCAAGTAATATGAATATCGGCGGAAAACAACCCACATAAATGAGCACTCACTTTAATCCAACTGAGTTTGAACGATGCACCACCTGTTGTTTAGTAAAACATCTAATATACAAATTTAGTAAGCGCACAATAATCAGAAATGTATCCTGTAACACATGGTGTCCGCGTACTGAGCAACTAAAAGCTCTAGCAACAATCAAAACAAGCCATAAGAAGCCGACAGAGGTATTGGTAGGGCGTAAAGTGAATTGCTACGTTTCATTCAAGTGCACAGTTTATCCTGTTCCCTGTACGGCACGAATAATGGTCCACTGACAGCTGTTGTGCTTTTTGTATCTTGTTTATAAAACTGACTCGCAGGGAAGAAAGAGTAGCTAGCAAAACAAGTTATCAAAATCAACAGAATAATGTTAACTAACTCACAAAATGAAAAGAAAAAGATCCATCAGTAACCTGACTGTGCTCTTATCAGGAATGAAATGTGTGTGGTTTATCTCAATTCGTACGGACGTTTGCAATCATTTCTCTTCTAACAAAAGAAAAGTTTCCATATGCACAACTGAAGAATTATAAGAAAGAGGTACAAAGTTAAGACCTCTTTCAGAACCGATAAACTGCACAGGTCTAATGAAGAAAGATAACTAACAAGAAATTACTTGAATCAGGATGTAGTTGAAACAAATTTCAAAATCGGTCACAAGTAAAACAGTTGCCGCGTGGATTTCGCAGTCGTTTTACGTATTGCGTGAAATATTATAGTCTCTCCTAATGTATCAATGTCTATTTATAGTGGTTAGGTTATTTTGGGGTCTACTTTTAAAGTCACTTTGTTCGCCTTCAAAAAGTGTATGAAGAATAGAAAGCAAAGAACGAAACAGAGGAAGAGAAGCCACATAGTTCTATTCGCGTGTCTAACCCAGATTTCTTTGTGGAACCCCATTCATGGAAGAAACTTCTGGTGCCCACCCGTATTCTAGTTAACAAGATTTGAATATACCACCAGAAGCTTCTTGCACGTGTAATTTGATTAAGAACATAAAAAGAAACAGTCCCTTCCAGTCATGAAACACATTGTCTATATACAGGGACCTGTTCATAACAGAACAGAAGAACAAAAAAAAATCACCTCTAATGAAGAAATGATGATAACCAAACTCGAAGGTTCGGGTTCTCGCTATGGTTTGGTTTGAAGTCAAATTATAATTTAAAAACCGAACCCATGCATGATCATTGGATATCACTACTACCGACTTATATTTATTCTTTTGTCAATAAAATCTGACAACTGCCGAACTAGAAAATATCAATTTCAATGCAGGAAAGCCAAGACTTTATGGCACAAACATCAATTTTAAAATGAAATTAGAAATCTGCAATATGTGCTGTTCTAAAGTAGCAGATATTTTAACATAATTTTGGTCATGAACACATACGTCATAAACTACAGAAGTTAGCTTGATCAATCCCACTTTGAGAATTTGAGAAGGAAGATGCACGTAATGAATTTGAAGCAGTTTCACATATTGGTCTTCAATATTACTCCTGGATTCGTTGGAAACACCCCGGGATAGTCATAGCCTGGATATCATCCACTTTAGCTGTCCTAATTCATGGGTGGTTTACCAAAAGGTGATTCTATCATGCTTAATCCTCTCCCGGAGGGAAGGAAGGATATAGCTCTCGACCACTCGCGCCAAATCTACAAAGCCTTAGTGAACGTTTATAGTATTGGCAGAGCTAGAATATCCTAGAACAATGACGTCGCGAGTGAAAGATACATTTTAGCCAATTTAGGTATTCCTACTGCATACTGATGATCAGTTACTGATTTGCGTTTATTTCAGCAGCATGTAGATGTCTGTTTAATTGTAATAGCACGATTCTATTTCTGATTGCTCAAAGAGCTATATGCAAGGACTCTCAGCTCTTGTAATTTACTTCATAACACGTTATAACCATTACTCTGTGCCTAATCTTTACAATAGGCAGTTAAAATATCGAGGATATCGCGAACGGGAAACGTCATGTAGTCGTCTGTTGTTTCCGTAGTTCCGCCATTTTACCTTGCTGAAGCGTTGTGCCACCAAACGTCAAAACACACCTCCTTGGGTAGAACACGATGGATGCTAAAATTCGCGTCATTATGTCCAACCCTTCCCGTTCACAAGAAAAATTAACTTTATGCTTAAACTTTCCAATATTGAAGATTAGTAGATAAACAGCATATATCATAGTTATGTCCAACCTTCAAGTCACGTTAATATACTAGAAGGGAACTCAGTGTCTTATTCTCGGATCTTGCCGGTCCCAACCCGTCAGTTCTCTAATGCCGGAACGCCACAGATATCGGAACTGGTTCTGGCCAGACTGACCCTGCTTATGGGTCAGAGCCTCTCAATTCTTCCATTTCAGATGGCCATGGCGTGGGAATTTGATGAGTTTGGCGGGAAAATGCTCGCGCGCGACTTGACACTTCATTGACAACAGCCAGAACCAGTTTGCTTGGGTCGTCGAGGCCCGAAAAATGGACAATTTTAAGAATGAAGAACTATTTTCCATTTAGATGAACACAGAAGGATAAAACATTCACATAACGAATTGACTAAAGTTAATTGGAAATTTATTTAGGTTATGGAGAAGGATTAGCGAGTTATAAAACCATTTGTATTTTCAACTGATGTCGGTGACGTCTATGATGTGGTTACGCCGTTAATTCTACACAGCACTTAGCGCATTAAGTATGACAACCACAAGAACGCCGCGCATGATACATCCAATTACGATACAATACTTTTTAATTATAGAAACGCCATTTTACTTATCCCATCCAATGTTTCTTTAGATACATTATTTGTTTATAAGCACCAATTTTTATATTTAAAAAGAACGCCAGGCCAACGTACCCAGGCTGACATTTTATGTATACAGTTTTCCATTAAAATTGACGTTTGGAAATGAGAAAAACATGTACAACAATTTGACAATTGCATGTACATTCGATATTTTGCTTGACAAAGGCATCTGGCGGTGACCGACTTGCGCTATAAAGTCCAAGAGGCTGCGCGTGATCTTGAATCAACGTTTCAACATTGTCCTCGCAACATGGGAATACTTCTATTTCGACAATTAAACTCTTTTATAGGTTTCGGAGTGATTCACTGCAACACACGCGTTTGTTACAACCAGATATTTGGGCTGAGGCCAAAAATCATAACTAAAAATCGAGCCATGCAACAACACATATTAAATAATTAGCATTTTGTTTTGCTCTATAAAGTTTAGCATTGTCTACTTTAGAACAAGGAACTGAAACGACTGTGTTTGTTTTTTTGCTTGTTTGATCGAAAATTTCAGTAATTCATTTGAAGACATACAGATCGCTTTTAAGTTTCTTAACCTCGGCCTGAGCTTGTTTCTAAATTGTTCTTACTATTTGGTGCAATTTGAGCCTCGTTGTTCTTATAAAATGAATATACACTTTGTTTCCAAAATTGAAGAACATGTTAAAATATAATTTAAATTGTTAAATGTTAACGGAACGTTCAGTCTCGTCCCGAGGAGAAAACATTCAAAAAGATGTTTCTTGTTTGATATAAGGACAACTTTATCTAAACAATCCAACGACGCCCAAATTACCCACAATTTTGGAAGAAATTTAAGAACAAGGCTGGAATTCATCTTTAATGTTTCTCGGTGAAATATTTAAATTCGCTTCTTGATCAGTCACCAATAAGACACAAAAAGCGCCATACCTTTCTCGGCTTTTAATATGAATAACAGAGTCTATGCTTTCAAATTCTGATGTACATGTTTCAAGAGCTACGTTTAGAGTCAAAATGAGGTGCGATTCGCTGTATTTTCCCGCGCTATACTTTATTATTTTTCTTAAGCTACAGGAACAATTTAAGCAAAACTGATGTCGCTCAACTCCCAAAATTTCTGATTGTTCTAAAAAAATCGTGCAATAAAAAATGTAAATAGCATTGCTCTTACAATTTTAACTTGAAGTTGATATTGAAGAGTTGAAACTTAGTCTACCAATCCATTTGACTAGTCCAGCTAAATATTATTGTTTCGGAATTAAGAAGTGGCATTATCATTCGAGATTTCAAAAATTCATAAACAATATGACATCGTAAATACAGCAAGTTAATTAGACTGAGCTGGTAGTTTCGTCTCAAGAATTAATATGGCGTTTAGTATATTAAGAGATATGCTCTCTATCCTACAGGAATTTATGCAGTTAAGGAACAACATCTGCCTTGCCACGAATAAACTGGAAGAACTATAACTTTTAGAATTATAAAATTATTTAACGTACAATAGGTACAGAACTTCTGCTTTATAATAATTACGAATGTTTTGTCTTCAAGGTTTAAAGTAATCTATCTTCATCACGAACTGACAACTTTAATATGAACCCCAACACTGTCCGGTAACATATGTTTCGCTGTTTTATGAATTATGGCTACATGTAATGTGGTATATTTGCAATAAATTCCAGAACGCGAAGCACTGAACTGAACTGAACTGAACTGAACTAGCGGAATAAAGGTTCGTAAATCTGCGAGACATGTTAAGACTTGTTTAATAATTTGTTTGTTCGGGTTAGTATGAACTATGTTTAGTCAAACACATTACTATAATCCGTTGTCAAGGTCTTCGACGACAGGGCGGGAAACCCTTTACTCAGGCTGCCCTCTCATATGAAGCAATCTTCAATATTAAACTTAATATTTTGCATACAAGATCGCTTGGCGGGAAAAACCCCCAAAATAACCATTATCAAAATGAAAACAAACTTTAGGAGAGATTATATTTTAATGAGGAGATCAGAAAAACTTACATTTTTGTGAATATCCCCAAGTGGCATTACAATAATTTGGCAAGATTTATCAAGCTTCAACGAATAATACTGAAGAACAAAACACTCACGACATGAACATACGGTGGGTAGG